>DWMG01003055.1:0-12380 GCA_018244855.1 Elbella merops
GCCAGCGTGGCAGACTATGGCCTTAACCCTCTCAATACGAGAGGAGACCCGTATTCCCACAGTGGAATTGTAATGTGTTGAAAAAAAAAACATCAAAAATAGTTTTATTTCATAGATATATAACATCCCATAAATGACTCATAACTTGGCCTACAGCCCAAACGAAGTTGCCTCTTCGACAATTCTGATACCATATTTCAATTTCTAATGCACCCAAGTTTTGCAGATCTTCAAACAAAGATAAGTTGTCTTCTTAGGGCAGACCGAGGAAAGTTTGGAGAGGCCCTTTAAGAAGAAGAATTCACCCATTTAGTATAAAATGCACTTTTGAAACAGAAAATAATATTCTAAACTAAGAGAGATGGTCAGGGCTACTTTCAACTAAATGACATAATTACTTTATTACTTATATGCGAGTGCTTTTAATTCTAGCGAATTCAGGTAAGAGTACTGACATAGAAATTTTCAGATGCAACTACATACTAACATACTAACTAATACTACATAACTAACATACAAACATGTATACTAACGATATGAGGATAAAGGTGTTACGAATGTTGAAGGAAAATTTCATTAAGGGTTTATTGCTAAGTAGCAACTCAAAGCTTTGTGCAAAACGGAAGCTTTATTAACGCTTCCGTTGTATAGTAAGCTAGATACACCTCGCATTTAAAGTTAACGTATTTACAGATGTACGTAAATATTGAGATACATAGGGTTTCCTTTTTTCGAACACAATAGTGTCTAAGTTTCATTTTTAAAACTTCATAATTTAATATTTTAGTACATCACTGCGGTTTTTTAAATTTCAAAAGACGCCGCCGTTTAGCCATAATTTCAGAAACAGCAAGAAAAATTTATCAGGAAAACAAAACAGTTGACTCTGATTTAAAAATGGGAGCAAATGCAACTGTGGTAAGCTCGCAATTGGACGCAAGAATGTACTATCTATAATTTCAGCACCCCTTTGACTATCTCGGTCAAATCAGAACGAGTCGAACAGCTGTTTTGTAAATCAAAGACGTTAACCGCTGCGTCGTTTAGTAGGATGAAGTTGAGTGGAAGCTGATTTCAAATAGAAGACAAAGGTAGCATTAATTCGTAAATTATAGATCGAACTTCGAGCTGAGTTCCCTTTGTCTGTGATAGAACAGTTATCGCTTCCATCTCCACTATCAGAATTCTAAACTACTGGCTATTATTTCCAAAATCCAGAATAACTATCAATTAGATTGAAATATTAGACTGCCTCGTTGGTCGAGCGGTCCTGGAAAGGTCCAGAGGTCCTGGGTTAAAAACCGGGATCGAGTACCTACTATTGGATTTTTGTGCCCGGTGTATTGCAAAAGGCTCACACCTATTCTATGGGACGTAAACGTAACTGTTGAAACGTGAGACTGTACTATACTCCTTTGCCTACCCCTTCGGGTATTACAGGCGTGATGTTACGTTTTAGATTGGAATATTTCCATAACTTCCTCACTGTATGGGTTTCAATGACAACTTCCCTGTTCCTGATCCATAAAATTATATACAACAGAATCGTCAATTTGTCATTCTGTTGTTTTTTTATAAAGTACAAAAACACTAGAGTAACAATTCGTTTTCTTATTATACTAGTATGTGAAAAAAATACCGATAGCCTATATACAAATAAATCGTGTACAAGTTATATAGACGTCATACACCTGCCCGCAACTGCACGAAGTGGACATTTCTGTCCACAGCGCTTTGCGTAACAGAACACTAGAAACTAACGAGCATTTCCAGCCAACTGAGCACTTGCTCTAGTTTGAACTATATGTCAATTGACTGTTGTTGCACCTCGTAGAAGTGGGATTTGCCGGTTTAAGCATTAAATATTCAAGGAAAATACATTTTGCTCTAACATTCGAACAAAATTGATTACATATCGACAATTTTTTTTCAATTCACAGTAAGCAAAAGGTAATTATTTATCAACGTTTATCAAAATTAGACTTCATAGGTATGTAATTTTATATTATTCCTTATTTATTTAAAGTAAATGATTATTTAAATGATAAACAAGCTTGGTGTGATGTAACTCCAGCTCCACAATAAATTAGCTCATGTTATAATATTCTAGATTGGAGAATCCGTGGAGATTACGGGTATAAACCCCTTTTTTGGGAGGCCTCTGTCCAGCAGTGGACTGAGATAGTATGTATCCATTTTAAAAATGCATAAGCACATATATGGAGTTTCTTTCGCCGCTTCTTCCCCATAGCGAAGCATCTTCCGAAGCGGTGGTAGCATCATTTTGACGTACAAAAAGTGTTTTATGAACCAATTTTGAATAAATGACATTTGAATTTGAATTTGTTGTTTTTATTATTAGTGTTGAGTCTTTAGTTTATGTTACTTACTCTTCTGGTCTAGTTACGAATGCGACCGTTGATAATGCGGTGCTGAGTTTGTTGACGGGAAATAAAAGCGTGATGTTATATTATTTTGTTTGTTTATTTTTACCTTTGACTCATCGATCCTGATCCCGGCGCAAGCTGGTAAGCCACCGCTAACTATTCCGGAAACAATCCTTTGATCCGTCGGCAACTCCCACATCCCGCAACTAGTGTTCGTTTTGGTTGAACTTTGTATACAAATTTTCAAGTCATTATCGATCACCTAGTGTCAGGTCTGTTTATACAGCGTCGCTATGTAATAAATTGACGTATATATGTATATCAATGGCGTTGTTCTATCTTTTTTTCTTCTTTCTTTGGCGGTTTTCCTTCTTTGTTCTTGTTCTTTTAATTCATACGCCTTCACGAGTATGTTAATCAGTGTCTTTATAATATATTTAAGCTATTGAAACAATTTTATCCAAATTTTCGCTCGTAAAACAAACGAACGAAATCCTAATCGAAACAATGTCTTTACATCACATCTAAAATCATGAACCTTGTATTTGTAAACCATTATTAATCTTACGTATTGCGGTGAATTTTATGTAGGTTCCGATGGTTGGATAATCTACTAGGTAGTATGGTTACGCTCAGTGTGACTACACACATAGGGCAGAGCGGGGTCTTTTGAGCGGCGGGGTCTAGTGCGGTACCTATGGTATCGAGTACTTGAAACGTAATATAATACATACATATGTATATACGAGCAAGCCCCCGTTGCTTTGGTCGCAAGCAGGCATTCGTTCTGGATGTGATTGTGTATTGTTGCAAATTTGCCACCAAAAGTAAAAAACATGGCTCACTTGGATTTTGGGTTAAAATTACGTATATCTTCATACAGCCATCAAGTAAGTGTATTTTGTTTCCAACATTATTGCTATTAATAGCTTTAGTTTCAAAAATCAACTATTTTCAATCGATTTTTAGTAATTTCATATACTGAAAGTAATTCGGGGAGGGGTCATTTGAGTCAAAACAATAGTGATAACAATAGATAACTAGTGATAACAATAGTGATAACATAACAATAGTCTAATGAGCCATGTTCACGTGACCTTTACTTTTTATTATGATGTTTGTATTTAATGTGGTTAAATACTCGTCAAAATTTTTATGCCTAGTCTACGCTAGCCATTTCTATTATAAATATATTGTGAAATTTATGCGGAATCATTATCAGAGCTTTAATAAAATAATTTAAGGGAAGGTCTAAGACAAAGAACCGCCCTCGCTTAGACCAGAGGTTCCCAAACTTTTTTTTCTCATAGACCCCTTTCAAAGTTTTGCTGGTTCCGATGGAGCCCCTGCAGCTACATTCCTATCATATTCGTAAAACTCGACAAAAAATGTGAAGATTAGAACTATGGAAATTTATGTTGCGACTGAGTTCCAACCACGAATTAACTGTATTCGACAAAAATGAGAATTTATTGGTTAATTATTGATTCTGCTGTGAACTGATGTCAAAAGAGTAAAATTAGCCAATCAGATAAGTGATTTCATACAACTTTATTTTTTTAACATCTACTCACAGCACAGTCAATATTAATTAACCAATCAATTAATAAATCAGATAAATTTGCGTGCACCCCTGCTTCCGTATCGCGAACCCCCATTTTTTGCTCACGCCAACGTAGACCTCCGTCGAGTGTTTCGTGGACACCTGGGGTTCACCGGGACCACTTTGGGAATCAATGGCTTAGACCGTAAACTTATGTACAGCACAGAGAATATGTGGACTGAAAAAGGGCGGCGCCTGCAATCCTTTACACAAGGGTAGAATTTAATCTCTTTACTTCTCACGTTTTGTTATTCGGCCAAGGTCGCCATATCAAGCAGTAAGCCCTTATAAGACCAAACGCAGGTGACCTTCGACATAAGCTTTTTAGTGTTACAAAAAAATGTTTTACGCTTTATTAATATTATGAGTTGACATAAAAAATAAAACATTTAATCAGATGTGTTCAGGCGCAGCTAGCGAGTATTCACCACCACAAGTAATGACATTACACGTTTCTCAGTATTTTATATACTATACAATCTGTCCGATAATGTTCTCAAGAAAAGAGAATAACATTTGTAAGATTGCTTTGACACGGCCGGAGTAATCTTTATATCTATACTCCTACTAGCTGTTACCTACCCTCTTGGCTGAAAATACATAAACGTAATAATAATAATTAATAAAGAACAAAAAATTTTTTTTAAACATGTCAGCAAACAATCAGATGGAGATGATAGAGATTTAAGAGAAAATAAAGCCTAGTTAATCCTGAAAAAAATAAAAGCCGATTAGCGTATTAAATGTACCCGACCATCCAGTTCGATTAAGCGAGATTATTTCCATCTGACCCAAATTTCAGCCAGCTGAAATCCATCGGAGGCGAAAATAAACGAATAATGTGCCGTCGTAAGACTTACCGCTCAATCAGAAAGAAGTGAGAAGGTAACGAAACACAATTTATATTGTACTCAACAAACGGCGCACGATATGGAAATGTATGGCTGGTAGTAATTTATTATTAAATAATCGTTGAGACTGAAAAAGCGGTCAGTCGCGTGACCCCTACTTTGCTTATGTTACGATTTTGTTAACAGGCAACAGCGGATTATAAAAATCAACATAAAATTATGTATATACAGCGTTAGTACCTACAGCTATTTGTAATTAATAATATTTTCATATATTTGCGACTATAGCAAAACATTGAGAAAAACGATAAAAATAGCCAACAAAATTTATTATCCATAATATTTGTGATATTTGACCTTTACTTTCATTGTTCGTTTTTCATTTTTGAAGAAACAAAAGAAAGCTATAGAGAACAGCATACTAGACAGCTTTAAAATGCTCCGAAGTTTTTTAATAGGATTAATTACTGGTACAAAAGCTGTTACACTGATAAAAGCATCTCGGCTAGTTATCGGTTATTTACTTTATTCAAAATTTCGCTTAGACTTATCGACAACTCATTAGTTTTTAGGGTTTATTATCATAGGGGAACTATCCGCATCGCTTTATCACTAAGCAGTGACCCATACGAAACTAGACTCGATTTACCTACCGCCAACTTACGCCCACTTCCGTGGCGACTCGCCACTCGTGACCGCCAGCGGTGGGCTGGCTTAACCACAAATGATCGATAAACTTCACTCTAATTAACTAATAATTCCATCTGATGTATTTTTCATGCTCCCGCTTAGCTAACTTGACTAATGCACGGGCATAATTGGTGGTTTTACTTTAAATCTACATTTGGAATTAAATTAAACGTGCAGCAAAAGTAATCTTCTTTTAAGTGAAAAGACAAATTGTTACGACTTAAGGAAAATAAATTGATACCAGCCAGATAAGAAATAAAAAATACATTGTTTTATTTTTGTTTTAGTAGGATGTACTCGTACATGGAGGAACTTTTTGGGAAAGTTGTCCATGGCGAAAAAACGCGTTCACGTAATGTTAATACACATTATATTTCTTGGTTATCACTAAACATCAAAATTAAGTAACGAAAAACAAACCTCAAAGAAATAAATTTTAAAACAAAAATGGCCTAAAAAATTTTTGCGTATTTTTGTTTAATAACATTCAATTAGGATAATATATGTAATATAAAATTATTGTTATATCTAGAGTCGGTGTCAGCCAAGGATATTTTAAAGTTGTAAAGATGAAGGCTTTTTTGCCGTGACTGACACATCTGCACAAAGCCAAAACTATAAATGCTAGAACTACGTACTTTGAATAGTGGCTGTCTTTTATGGCTTAGGCAAGCAATAAGAGAGGATATTTGGAAATTTAAGTTTTTGGTATGCAAAATAAAGGTTAAAAGTTTGTATGGATGGATGAAAAAACCTTGTCTCTTGACTTGAAATTTTCTACTTAAACTGTAATAAAAATAAAGTCAATATGTAGGTATCGGAATTCATTAAAAGTCATCGTTTAAAGGTATGAAATAAGGATTGAATTTCCGCATGATTTGAAGAATTCAATAAAAATAATATTTGAGTTTTTATAAATCGGAAAACAGTTACTATAGGTAGCGGCAAGCTGGCGTCTGGAGAGAATTTGAAAAATTCGTTAATGATAGTGGTTGAAAACATTTTTGAAAATAGAGAGGAGGAAAATAAATCGGTAAACATTTACTATCGCCGCTAGTAGCTCGCAAGCTAAGATTTGAGGAAGATCTGCAAAGTCCACTGGTTACATTATAAGGGGATGGAACACCAAACATTTGTCAGGATAAACCGATTGATTTTAAACACGATCGAGGTATTTGCGCGGTGCGTTGCGACGGCTACGACCGATACCGTAATCTTGTAAGTCTAACCGAAAACAAACTTTCGCCTTCAAATATTAAAACCTTCAGAGAGATCGCCGACGCGTTGTTGGGCTCAGATTAGATTGATATTTTAAGGGTTTCGAAATAAAATTATGATATTATAACTTATGCTATATAATCTGATTATGATACAAACTTTTGATCATAGTTATTCAAAGCAATTTGATTAATAATTACTTGATAGCATCAGTGCTTTGCACTATCTTTCTAATACATTAAGCATTAAAAATGTTTTAAAGTTAGCTAGTTGAAGTAGTAACAGGGGGGCCGCATCGCTTAAGCGAACGACGATCGATGAGGAAGGAACATCACCGATTAGCGGCTAGGTTTTCGTAGATCACTTTTACCAGGTGGATTATTTACTTGGAACATGTAGCTCTCATTCAACGAAGACTTTTATGTATGTACATATTTGTTAAAATAATAATACTACCCTTTAAAGATAAATACGTAGCTTCAGAAAACAAAAAGTTTCCCCATAAAATTATACAAAGAAGTGTTGAAGTAATTAAAGAGCTATACGGATGTTTGCGAAAGCAAATAAATTCCATACGTTCATTGTGAAGAAGACTTTCCATAGCGGAAGTTGGGAAGTAATTTCCTTAATGTTTCGCTAAGTAGAATAGTTAAGTTCAAACAAAAAGCTCGCAGCAACAGTACTTCAAAGCCAACCCTTTCGCAAACATTGTGATGCGTTCAGAAATTTTGAACAATAGCTGTTCTATTATTAAATCATCTTCGTTTAGGACTTTGATATAAAACTATTGCGTTTTGCGCGTGGTCCATTATTATTAGGTCTGGTAGATTATTTGGTAATAAAAGCTTGGTAACGAAAAAACGAATTGGTAGTTTTAATTTTAGCCTAATTTTTCCGTCTGTTCGCGAATTATTATGAGCAATCCCTTCTTATTATGGAGATGTAAATCCAGCTGAATAGATTTGGGAATACTAAAAGGGCACGTGGCATAAAAAATGACGCACAAAACTTTTCATACATAACTGTTTCATTAAAGGAACAAATCAAAAATATTAATTAAATTGGACATGAATTCTGATTTCATAACTAAGGTTGAATCTGATACAAATGATTATTGTGATATGCGTGAATAATGTAATTAATCAAATTGAATAATATTGCTGCTTAAATTTACTTACGTTCTGTTATATGTAGAATTTTGGTTAAACGTAACTTAAATAGTAAGCAGCTAATAATTTAGTCTAATGTGACTATTTAACACTTATTTTGTTTCATTTCTACTAATATATAAAAACCTGAATATTCATAATAATATATTATACAATACAATAGACTAATCAGCTGGACAGCTGGATCTGTTGATCAACTAGTACATAAATCAAGTGCCTCATGACAGATCGGATGTGTGAATTTCATACAAAACGCGCCCTCCCGCGCGTACATTGCAGATATCTGGACTGATCGCACGATTAGTTGAACTGTAAGTATGCTGGTACGTTTAATTTCGCAAAAAAGAGCTCACGCACATGTTGAAACAATTATGTTTTGTGAAAGGGCGTTCAGTTTTAAATTAGATTACCTCTTATCACATTTACAAATCGTGACATAACGAGGTTTGACGCGATATTTCATTTATTTTTTATTTTATAATTATATTTGTTCACAAACGTTAAATTTACTCCGTATTTATGGCTTTATTAAGTACCTAATCAATCAACCGTAAGGTGGCCTATGACAAAAGCGAATTCCAAAAGTTTATTGTGAGTACGGAAATGTTAAGGTTTAGGAAATGTGTTGGCTATTTAAGCAGGCGATGCCTGCTGAACAGAGCACCTTCTTATAAAAACCCGTGGCGTAGCACGCCTGAAGTGAGGTACAAACTTATGAGACAAGCTAATTAACTAGATGAATTAGCGATCCGTTTTCGAGCCAACAAAATCGTGCCTTGATATGTCCCCTCACTGGATCATCCCTATCAATCAGTTAAATAAACTGTCTGAAACTAGTATATACATAAACAGTGAACATAAAAAAGTATTTATTAATTGTATGTAATTATAATCCAAATCGTATACATATTTGTTGTGTAACAAAAGTCTCCAGTTAGAGGAGCCTCAAGACATGTTACTCGTACAACATACGAACATATGTACATTATATAGCCGTTCAAGTGCAAACAATCCGTAGATAATATGTGTGGGGAAGGTTTGATCACGGAAACTCTGAACAAATTTGATCGTTGGAACCGATGTTGCCTAGTTTATAGCTGTTTCCTTACATAATATTCTTAATTATTCCGTACATACATATACACATACGTCATGCCTATCATCCGTAGATGCAAGCAGAAAATAAGGATATTCTATTGAAATTTATTTGAATTTGGAATTCTAACCCTAACCCTACATATTTGAGGTTAAAGTGGCCAGTTCATTAAATCGCTAATTTCATATGTAAGGACCTAATACGTGTACAAGCGTGTTTATTCCGTGTAAAAATAGAAGGGCGTATATGCCTTCCTATTTTTAACACAGTCGTCGTACTTGTTTAAGATCTAATATTAATTAATTTTATTGCGGACAAAAGGTATATAGGGTGATGTCAAAATAGGACAAGATACCGTGTTACAGATGTACACCGTACGTACGTAGTAGACGAACGTCCGGTACTGATATAATTGACGTGCTGTTATTGTTCCTAGAACTCGTATTTGCACCTGATGTAATCATTAGTTTTATTAAATGGGAAGAATTTCTCAAAAGCAAAATAATAACCCAAGTCTTAAAAAAACTTTCGTCTTAGGAAGTTTTGAATTGCTGTATTAGAGGAAAAGTCTCTTAAAAGTACTAGATGATGTAGTGATTAATGAATAATTTTGCTGTACCTACTCATATATGAACCATTAAAGGATCTTCATGTTCAATGATCTATGCGCATACATACATACAAACATGAATACTATGATTGCTCATACATATAAATGACGACCGTCAATTAGATTTACCTGCAGATGTACAGCAGAATCTATCTAAACGTAATTGTAATCAATCCAAGTGTAACTAATACACTTCATGTGTGATCGCAACAGGCTTACAAAAGTGCCAGGTGCCACGAAAGTGGGATAATCCTATTGATTCTCACGGCGGCGTGGCTTCCGTATCCTATTCCAATGGGTTCATTGAGTCAGGCAATTTTGGATAATTAGGTTCTCGTGTTTAGTAGTTATAATATATCCGAACAATATCATCGGTTATATCAGCTTCATGTTTAGTTAAATCTATTCTGGATATAACTGAAAATGGAATTGAGAATGAAAACTTTCAAACAAAGAAAACTTATTATTAACTTGTCATACTAGCTTTTTAGGACGAAGCAATTTTAAGTCAGTGTATATTAGAGAAGAATTTAGGTGAATAATAATTTTATTTAATATATTAGTAATAACTATTATTATTTAGCCAATAATATATGAAACCGGATGTCTGAATAAAATGAAATATCGTCGTAAACAATACATGTTTTTGTTTATCATGTGAATAAATTACAGATAATGCATAACTACGTGGAAGTGGAACTACACTTCTCTATCAAGCCCTTCAGGGAATACAGGCTTGATATTACGTATTGAAAGAATGAATATTAGAATAACTATTATCAATTGTACTGCGTTCTTGAATAACTATTGTGTAAATAATTTTGAGTATTTGCTAGCTATTGTACATTAATATATGATAATTTCTTTTAAAATAGACAGGGACTGGAATTCTACCTTCAAAACTATTCCATAAATGGAAACCGTAGTTAATAAAAACCGATTATAAGCCCCGTGTGGACACTACATAGGTAGGCATGGTAATTTAGATGAACGGGATTATCTAGAAAGTTCTTTTTCACATTCATTTAGACTTAGGATAACACTTCGATGAAAATGTCTCTGTCTATATGAACGTGAAATAAAAAACATAGGCGACATAAAAACGAGAACGCGCTAAAGTTAGTGTAAAGGCATTATTGTATTTTTACATTTATTGCGTTTATGAATGCTAAATTAAAAGCTGAATTCAATTTACAAAGAACAGTAAAGCTTTTTGACTTTCTAAACTAAGATTCATTATTAGTCCTGGGCTTCGACTGAACTAGTAACTACGAATTTTAGATAACCCAATTAGATACTGTTAAAGAACAAAATCATAAGTCGAATAATAAGAGAATCGTAGTTACTAATATTATTTTAATAAAATAACTCCAAACATTGTATAATTTTGTCTGAAAAGAAAACTTTGAGGATCTATAGGCTGAGAATTATCCGTTACAATCTTTAAACTTTACGTCGTATCTGTCCGATGACATCAAAGATGAATAAAGCCCATTCAATCTTATATATATAATTTATATATTAAATATTAAAATTTATACTTTAGTGGCTCGGCAATATTTTGAATGATCGTTGAATGTACGTCTTTAAGAGTATCATAAAGTGTAATTTATTCTAAAGTTAAATTTCTCTTGACTCCCTGATTAACGAAATTGGATAATCTCTCCAATATCACTTGAGACATTTAATTACAGGTAATACAAAATGGATATTCGAGTGCCTCGTTGGTCGAGTGGTTATAAACGCGACTGTCGATTGGGAGCCCCTGGGTTCAAATCCCGGGTCGGGTACTACGGAATTTTTCTAATTTAGAATTTCCAGAAGAGACTCGGAGTCTGGATCTGTGCTCAGTGTATGCCAATAGGCTCACCACCTAATCCATGGGACGTAAACGTAACTAGTGAGACGTGGGGATGTGCTACACTTCTCTGCTTATCGCTTCGGGGAATACAGGCGTGATATTACGTTTAATTTGTTTAAATATGAAATTTAGATTGTTTTAATTGTTTAATGCCAAAATTAAAACAGATTCCAGCTATAACTTTAATATAATATTCCATATTGCCCATTATTTCTAAACATATACATTGGTTATGCGGGCTCTGATAGCGAAAAAACCTCACTCACCTACCGCACGCCCTTCTAGGGCTGAACAAATCAGCAAATTGAAGAGGTCAAGACATGGAATAAGGAGAGAAGATTAAATGGCGGGGAGTAATACTATAAATGAGTGTTCGGGCACAATGGCTGGTCGCAGTCAATTTGGCGACCTTCAGCTGCCAATCGCATTATGAACGTACGTGGAGCATGGAGGGATCAGTTTTTCCAATATCGCTTACGGTTCTAAGGTGTTCGGTGTGAACGAGCCGACGCAGGAGGACTTTCTTAATGTATTAAATTTAATAGAATTGTGCCCACATTATACTTAATTGTAGCTGGTATTTAGAGAATTGTTTGGAAAAGTAATAGAATTTTGAAGTATTACAGAAGAACTATTGTCGCAATTATTAATGTAATACAGTAGAACGAAACTAATATTAATTTTTGTATGTGCCCACTCGCTCAACTACTACTAAGTATATTATATCTGTTAATAATGAACTATATTATATTGTTATTAATTAATTACTGAGTCTTGGAGAATGACCGGGGTACCCAGTAATACGGGTTACTAACCTAGTAAACGTAACTTCACGCCTGTAATCCCCGAAGAGGTAGGCAGAGGAATGCAGAGCACTCCCACGTTTCACCGGTTA
>DWMG01003056.1:0-12378 GCA_018244855.1 Elbella merops
GTATATCTCATACGCGCAGCGCTAATTCTGGCCTGTGAGCGTGCTGGCGAGAATCTCGGGGTTTCTTATCGACACCTGTCATTGGGTATACATTTTTCACTCCTACATAATAGTAAGAGTTGAGATCCATCGTAAGTTGGCCGTAATGAGGCGGGACCACCAGGCCGGGCCGATAGCGCATGCGTCGCGAGATGGGCCCGAGATTAACAGATCGCTTATGAGACCACACGTTGGTCGCAGGTAGCTCGTAATTCAATTCAGATTGTCATCGTCTCGATGACGTGATAGCGGGCTAACGAAGCGAAGATCGAGCGGCGTCGTCGCCAGTAGCGGCGTAACGGGTTCCCGCGCTCGTACACACGACTCTACATGTTTGTAGTTCACTTGCTCTCACGGATTGTTTTAAATCATGGATATTTATACAAAGAAATATGTTGATAGATAACTATTGTTTACACGACATGACAATTAATTCAAACAATGGTCCGCCTTATCGTTTAAAAGCGGTCTGTTCTAGACAATCCATGAAATAATCACAGAAAATAGTATTGTGAAAGTCATGTATAATCTGTAATTTAATTTACTACTAATAGGTAACGTCAGTACTTCGTTTTTTAGGCTTCTTTTAGCATGTACACATCTAACACTAAGATTTGTTAATATGTACTTATGATTTATTAGTTAAGATTATCTGTCTATCTGTCTGTCTGTTATCTCTATTCACTGTCGTGTCTTCGTATTTATCTATATACATACATACATACTTACGTATGTGTTCA
This sequence comes from Elbella merops, assembly GCA_018244855.1. Classification (NCBI taxonomy): domain Eukaryota; kingdom Metazoa; phylum Arthropoda; class Insecta; order Lepidoptera; family Hesperiidae; genus Elbella; species Elbella merops. Next base: position 780 of record DWMG01003056.1, read on the forward strand.
AGAATATATATATCTCGCCTTTTATAGTTAATTGTTCATTTTTGTGTTATACTTTAAAAATACGGCGTCATTTTATTTATTACAGTTTTCTCAATGTATTTAACACAGTAATTAGCATGTTATTAAAAATTAAATCTATGTAGGTACAGAAAAAATATTCTCTAGATATCGCTTTGGGATTTTTTTCCGTTTTTGGCACGAAATTCTTCGTCGAGGGTCACTACCGACCCGGATCAATGCTGACCAGTCGAAATCTCAGTGAAACCGCACACACCGCCCTCGCTCTAACCGCGGAATCTAAGACATTCCTCCGCTCGGCCAATAGAAATCTTGCGCCCATTTCACCCTGAAGAATTTTAGATACCTATGTCGTAAATAAGAAAATCTATACTTTGTATTATCTTTTTATATCTTTTGCCACACTACAAACGCATATTAGCGACAAACTATGGCCTGTAAATTCAATGTAATTAGAAATATGCTTTTTGAATTATTCCTTTAAGGTACGGTTATTCGACACTCAGTATTTCCTGCCTATTCCATAAAGGCCTGGCGTGACGAAATAATAATAAATATAATTCTGAAACTTATTCTGCATTAGCAATAACGATATCTATACAACGCTCAGATACGTTAAAACCATCGCATTCTTATTATTAAAATTCTCGCACATTCGCAGACGGAGGCGAGATCGATCGAGACGCGTAGGTGTCTGGACGGGATTCTTAGATTAGAAATATGCAGAAACAAAGGAGTTTTTAATGTCGTACGCAGTAATTGTATTACTGTGTGTTTAAAAAAATATCAATCCAAAATAAAAGACATCAATTTCGTGATTAGATTTATTAAATATTAATGATATGTCATTTGCGTTTAACTGGCTTTGGAGATAACTTAACGTAGGGACTGTAAATATTTAAAACTTAGGTGTAACTCTTTTAAATAAATAAGTGATACAATTTCGTCTTAACATGAAATATCTGTCTGTCTAACGTGGCAAGGCAAAACCCACTGGTTTTGGGGTGCTATGTTCTATAATGAACGCAGCCAGGTGCTGATGAGGAGACTCCTGCGATTCTTTGTTAGAGTTTCATTAAATATCATTGGTGTGACGTCGATGTTGAGAGCGTTTTCCACACGCCAATCTATTTAAAATATTTTTATTCATGTCACTTTATTTTAAAAGTTTTCTTAATGCGTATCTATTATTATTATTATTATATAATACTTATTATTTGTTACTCTGTGTTTCCCGAAAACTACAATATAGGGTTTTTCAAAAATAATGTGAACTTGGTAGGCAAATGCTACACCGCAGGCCACACTTTTGCTTTACATCGGACAAGGCTGTGGCCAAGTGCTAGCTTATAAATAAAAAAAACTTACTAATGAAACGTTAAGGGGCTATATTGATAAAATACTACATCTGTAAATGCGATTCACATTGGTTCCGTGTATGTATACGTATTATATGCATTTTTATTTTATCTGCAGGCTTGCTTATTATTATTTAGTACGATCTAAATTTCCCAAGGATATCATTACAATTACGAACCCATCGCCTAATGACATGAATATTTGTTTAAGTTATTATTAAATTGTTTAAATTTGTATTCGCTTCGGCAGTACATATACTATACTAATACTAAATTGTTAATATATAAAATTTGGTTGAATGTTAAGTATAAAGTTTAATAATTATGAATATACCTAAAACTTAAACGTTCTTTTTAATTCTTCAAGTACTTATGAACTATTTTGGGAAGAAAATTGGATTCCGTTTGGTTTTGTCTTTCTGTAACGATAAAAGAAAATATCGCGAGGAAAGTCGTATATTTTAAAATTTTCATAATACTCTAAAGTGTGTCGCCTCCGACTCGCGGTCAGCGTGGCAGACTATGATCATAATTCTTCTCATTGTGAGAGAAGACTTACGAGTATGTCTAACAGTGTAACTATGAGTGTTCATGATGATGAAAGGATGTGTGTTTTATTATATGTTTCAATAATTTAACTCATATATTATATAGATAGTTGAAGCTTTCATGTGAGCTGCTATTAAATGCTGCAAAAAAAATCTGCTCATGGGGATAGAATAGGCAATTAGTAAAATATGTGAGAGACAGCTACACACAAACATGTAACGATATAATATTTCCAAAAATAGCTCCTCCTTTGCTCTTTAGGTATATGTTTGTAGAAGCAACATCTGTTAAATTTCTAAAGCGAAAATGGGTAAAACCTCAGCTGATACATACCCATAGTCTGATGGGTAAAGGGAGACTGTAAGTGCAAAAGGTAGTTGTACATCAAATATAACTTTGCATTTTTACGTTTGAATATCTCAAAACGGAAAGTAGATTCCAGCAGCAACCAGATAACTTACGTGTCTCTAAATAACGGTATGTGTTTCATACTTTATAGTGCATGTCGCACTAGGTTAGAACTTGGCAATTTCTCGTTATCACTTAATCGGAAATATTTATCTAACAAATCAGCTGATAAGGGCGTGCCGTTTAATCAAATTTTGAATTAGTTTAAAGGTAAAATTATATTTAGATAAATATGTGTGTCAGCCACTTACTGTCTGTATGTGAATTTATAATTCCACTTCTTTGATAACTTTTAATTACTGTCATTTTGTCGAGAGTATTTTATGTTGAATGTGTGGTCAATTTTATACAGAGCAATTGTAAATGTTTTCCTTTAATGTTACATGCGATCACTTTAATTTTTATAATGCTCGAAATTATTAAATTAAGGGTGCATCCAGGATTAGAAGTCCATATTCTGGAGGCTGAAGTGTAAACTACTGACCAAGCCTTGCTTGTTTTTCCTTAATAATCAGTGAATCGGTATTTCACACCTATAATGATACTTTTTCAAGATAAAGTCATTTTTAGTTAGGATTATATTAATATACCTTATTATTAACATGAGCAATAAATACTCATTGACATGGAACCAAATTAAGAACAATGTTAAACGTAAAATAACTTCTGAAAACTAGTTATAAAAGATTACAATAGAGCTATTTGCGAACGCTAGTACTTGAACCTTGGAACCTTTCAAAATGTGTAAAAAAGCAATTTCCTTTCGAGGAAATTAAAGAATTGCTTCAAATTTGCTACCACAATAGCGTAGTTTTCAAAAGCTTATTTTTCTTTACAAGGCCATTTAGTTGTAAGGGTTAAATTCTTAGTATGTAGTTCATGTCTGTTTTTTTCAGTCTCTATAGAAGGTGTAGGGTGAGATTTAATATAAGTACATATATGTTTCTCCTATAATGCTACAAGGCTCAACGTCTGAAATCTAGTTCAAGCTTTTGTTCACAGGTAGATGCTTTGGCAATATGAATAACCTTCTGTTGAAGTTTTTCGTCATAAAATAATTTCGCTATAGTAAATAAATAGGCTGTTTCAAGCCATCAGTGAAAGCCTCCGACAATTTTTAATGAGTGTTTTTCAAAGGTACAGTGGGGACCAGATATTTAATATGATTTATGTTAGAAATAAATTGCCATGTATCATGGATAGTGGACAAAGTAAATCCTTTTGTCGCTAGATATAAAATCTCTTCCAAAGTTTTTTAAAATGTGGATACTTATTTGTTTTAATAACAGAAGAAATAAATGCTTAATGTTTCTTTTTCAACAAAAAACCGGTGTAGAAAGGTATCGTATTTTGGCAAACGTTATTCTTCAGAGCTGTAAGCTTTCGTTACAGAGTAAACATATACTTACATCTGTATACAGTGTTTATATACGCACGTCGGTTTCAAATACTTCTGACTCTCCCATCAGCTAGTATTTAATAACCGGTGAAGCCCGACTATTCTGTAAGTAGAGACATTGGGTACCCAGTGCATGGTAGCTCGAGCCGTTCAGGTGACGATCCTGGGAAGGACAACGGTATGTGTGGCCGCATATCATCATCATGGAAATCGGAGGGCATAGGAGAGTCACTATGCTTCTCCCGGGTGTTGGGCCGTTGGGGCGTTGCGCTAGGACAACACCGGGGCGTTTTCTAATCAGCGCCGAAGAAGGCCACTGAGGGGGTTTTAGTGCGGTAAAGATCCCACATAACCGGGTACCTTGTGAAGGTCCAGTAAACAAAAAAAGAGATTCCCAGTGCTGTTTGACTATCTCTTTATCTGGCGAGATGATATAATAGTAGTAATATTATTCACACAATATACAGCCTATGAACCTAGCCAAAGGGTTTTCTGGTGAAGATCGTTTCAGTGTACTGACCATCCACTTCAAATTTGTATAGTCTCTTTTTCTCTATTTTTTTAGTATACAGTAAAGAATAATTGGATTTATTATGTTATATGAAGACTTATAACAACGATATGATAATAATATTAACCAAAGATTAATTTTTACACATCCACTAACTTAGTAAATAGGTGTCGATCCACAGCGGAGTTAATTTCAACTTTTTCACGTTGTGTTGTTATAGAAAAGAGTTAATTTGCTACGTATAATTAATCAAAGGAAAAAGGAAGCTCATGCTCGTACACGTGTAATTATTATGCACATTAATTAACCGTGCTCCGAGGTTGTTACTACCATATAAATTATTCAGTGCGTCCGCGGCACGCAACCTAAGGCGAACTCGATAATGTGAGCTCTCGTATGTGTGTTATATGCTAGGTTATATCCGCTTCTATTTTCCGTCGTCACTATTTCATAGCGTGTTCAATGTAGTATGTTCAATATTTCATAGTATTATAGTTGGTGTTTTCTTTTAGGTATACGAATGACGAGAGAATAAAATTTGCATTCATATTTGTTGTATTTCTCTTTGTAATAAAATGTAGAGATATTGAAGGATGTCAGAAGAAAGATCATACAAACTTTATGCCATGGTATTTCCATCTTTTATTAGCAACGTTTCACTGCGTACTTTAGGGGTTTCCATATAGTTATCTAAGAGATATAAATATAGGCAATACGAATTTGGCCGGCGTGACAGAAGATGACCTTACACTTTCTCATCCTGGGAGGAAAATTCTACACGAGAACAAAACAATGTTTTAATATAAATATACCTCTATGATGTTTTATTTCATCGCAAGTCATCAGCTTCAATATCGTTCCGGTATTAGACACGGATCTCTTCTCATAATTAGAACGCTACTGATCATATTCTACCTCTCTGGCTAAAGGCGATTAGTCTGACTTTATTTGCTCCAAAGAAAAATATAGAGAATTCTCAACTGCGTATGTTTATTATCATCTTCTAAAAATGAATATAGCTACTTAATTTGTTAAATCTGAAAATGGCATAATACAGGAATATTATTTGTACTAATATTGCCTTAACAAAGTATCTTTTTGTTTCGATGTTAGTAGTACAATTTTAGTAATATTTTCGTTTTATTTACAGCGAATGGCACCTTTCAACCGGGGATGGAACCGAAGAGACAGCGGACGGCGTACACCAGACACCAAATACTAGAACTCGAGAAGGAATTCCACTACAATCGGTACTTGACGAGGAGAAGAAGAATAGAAATAGCGCACACTCTAGTCCTGTCCGAGAGGCAAATTAAAATCTGGTTCCAGAACCGACGGATGAAATGGAAGAAGGATAACAAGTTGCCGAATACCAAAAACGTTAGGAGAAAAACCAATCCAGCCGGCGTCACCACGACCACCACTAAATCAGCCACACCAAAGAGTAGATCGAATAAGAACACGAATAACAACGACAAGAAGAAATCCAACAACAATGGCCGCCCAGACAGCATAGAGAATGTGACAGATAATATTATGAACGATTTGCACTGCGTTGGGACGCCCAGCCTGTCACACGACCCAGCGATCAGCCCCATGTCACATCCCGGTAGTCAAATGAATCCCGGACATCCTATGACGCCTCACCACTTACACATGATGGGCATGCATGGAGGCATGGACCCGTCCATGATTGCTAATTTAGCAGCGCATGGCTCTCCTGTCGGCGCCTGCGGTACCGGCATCAACGCTGGCTCCCAGCCAGTTATCAAATCGGACTACGGTCTCACCGCCTTATAATCCTTAGATGTGTAAAGAAAATGCTATATTTTTCATTAATGGACTCTTCGATTCTTACCATTCCCTTGTGTCGATAAAGTGTAATGAAGTGATGATAAAGGTTTTCTATTAATTTAAGATTTATAACTAAGTTGTGTAATTATAAATAGATTAACCAGTCATAATGTGGATGTTTGGATAGCTTAAGTGGAAAACTCTACAATGTCAAAAGTGTGATTATTTTAGGGTAGGAATAGATATCCTGAGTGTTGGTTTTGTACTTCTTAATTCGAGTCATTGTCATAAAGATGTGTGTTTAGTTAAAATTGTGTTGCGAGGTGTGAAATGTCGAAGTTACCATTATGTCTGCCTACACTGTTCGTATTTAAGCGTGCATCTACCGATCTGCATGTAACATGTAAGAAATCGTGAGACCTTACCTTAATATTTTTATAACAAAACTTTTAATAAAGCATAGGGGAATTGTTGCACATAACTGTGTAAATTTATTTTAATCGTATATATGAATAGTCAACTAGTTGTTATTTATTTAGCGCTCTAATAAACGTATATAAATCGGGTCGGTGGATGTCTTTATTTTATTTATTGTAATAAAAATCCTTACATATGTATGTATAGACAATGGCTAAATTTAAGGTACAGAATGTGAAAATTAATTTTAAATAAAACATTGTTTTTTTAACTGAAATAGTAATCTGTGAATAAAACCATTAAAATTAGTATAAACATATGTTTGTTCTTCAATTATTTGATAACATCCAACCTATAAGAGTAAGTAAAGGCATACATCGTTTATTTAAATCTAAACTGTAATAATTATATAGGTTAGATAGCAATAATACTTTGAAGTGTAAAAATCAGTAATTATTGTCAGACCGCAATGAAATTCACTATAAATTATAAATCCTGTAACATACCAAAAATAGCAGTTAATTTCAAAATAGAACTTTAAGTAATCTATTAATTTTAGAATAGAAAGTACCAACACAAAGATTCGCTAAATTATAATTCACTAATGTTTTAATAAAAGAAATTTAATTGACAGCATAGTTTATCGTTCATCTATACGTCACATACTTCTTTAAACTGTATTTTTACTTAGATCCTCTCTTTCTCCAACAACCAATAGGCCTCACGTTTAACTGAGCCTAGTTTACACACACTGTGCTACAATTGACAATACAACTACAACTCTTAGTAGGAAAAAAGGAGCCCCAATATATTTGCTCTAGTTTTGGGTATATAAATTGTATATCAGAATATTTACAATTAATTATTGGGTACATACCGGTCAGTGCACATTTAATATTGTGAAAAAAAATAAAAATGACTTTCTAAGACAACATATAATAAAAGCTATACAGCAAATCAAATAAATGTGTTATTTACCATGTACATTACAGGGGTCTCACAATGTCATGAAAATCAGATTCAGCAATCAAAGGATTCTCGTATTACCCCTTATAACTTATAACATGAACTACAATTGTCGCACAGGAAGAGCTAATAAAACATATTTTAATAATGAAGAACGCTTATTATTTGCTTGTATCAATAACTATTTAAAAAAAATCATTAATGGAATAATAAGCAACTGTATCATCAGTATACTAACAAAGCAAAAAATGTTTCTAGAAATTCTTATAAAAAATAATAATTAGAATTTGTCATAATATGATTGATCTCTATAATGTCTTTTTTAACAACTCTTACACTGTTTTCTGAGATACATGTTTACTTGTGTTTCCTACATCTTGTGAACGCTTTGCAGTAAGGATGCCCACAAAGGTATGACACATACACAACATCAAACATTTTTATGATAATAAAAGTTCAGTAAGCCTTAATAAAAAGTGGATAACATTTTTAATATCTGATGACATGTCGCCTTACGCGGTAATGTTGCGCTTTAGGAGCGAGCCACTCCGATATCATAACCTTGTGCCATTCGTATCGAACGAAATGAAAGCAAAAATCGTAATGTATTCGTTCAATGTGGAGCCATCAATCAACGTCGGCGGCTCATTGTGTGGCCGCACGCAACGTATCTTCCACCCGCCGTACACGGGCCTCGACGCGTACAACACAGTTTTATCATTCACATACAAAGCCAATGCTGAGATGCTGATTGTGTTTTGTTACAAATAAGATCACAACCGCGCTCCGGCTGCACGGCTTTCATCTAGTTTCTTTTTTCAGGTCATTTAAATATGAAAACTGAATGTCTTATTTGGACTAAAGGAAATTAGTGTACTATGAGGGTTTATAATCATACTATGAGGGTTTTAGGCCTTTTGTAATTCGTATGTGATACAAGTAAATACGTTGACTAAGTATTTTGTAGGTCCTAAAAATTTTTTCATTAATTTTTTAGATATAATGCCAACCCAATAAACTACAAGTTTTCGAATACAAGTCATTGAGATACAAGTCATTCGAATTGAAGGAAGGTAGTGTAAAAGGTAAGTTTTTAGGACTTTTGAAACTGCCGTATGTGATAAATACGATGACTAAGCGTTGTACACAAAATGTCCATTGGCTTTATGGTGGAACTTCTACCGACGTATTCGGTTTAACAGTATTGTGAATATAGAAACAATGAGCGGGCACGTTACACGGATTTAAATGGAGAAAATATTTTAAAGACATATCTCGACAATAGAAATAACATTTTTTGCATTAACGCATTAAAGGGTTACAATTTCTTGCGAAAATAAACAATAGGCTTATTGTTGCAACTTGTATGCAAATAACAGGATTTTGCTACTGCTCTCGTTTGACGGATTTATTGCTAATATTTTTTTGGCAAGTGACTCCCCGAGGAATCTTTTGTCAGACTGAGCGGTAGCAATATACATTTACAGTTAGACAATAGAGTGACTTCTGTCCATGTAATTGTATTCTAATATTTCAATACCCAATATTCTAATATTTTATCAAGTTAAAAACTTAGCTTAATTACGAATATGAATAAGAATTAGATATTTATCTGTGCCTATATCGTCAAATAAAAATATGTGTAGAGGGAATCGAAAGTTCAATACATTAGAAACTGTAATAGATAATAAATTTAATGTATATTTAAACAATTTACAATATTCTATAAACTTTGATTCATTTTAAAATGGTTAAACTTATCGGCATAGCCAAGACATACAGGTGTAATAATGGAATACGAATTGAACACCGGAGATGTATCAGATTTGTGAGTTGTGTGCGAATTGGGTTATTAATCATGGCGTAGAGATAGTTGGCCAAGACACAGTGTACGCGCGACTCTAGAATCTAGAGTGTATTTTGAAAGCACTGTGCCCACTAGTGTCGTGATAACGCTGCCATGTCATCTATCAGGCGTGGGATAGCGCGGATCTGGCTTCGGAATGCAATAAATAAGTATCAAGAATATTAAGAGTTACGTAAATAGGGTTTTAGTAAAGTGGAAAACGCCTTAGTTATAATAGCAGTATGTAATAGTGGCTGGCACTGGTTGGTTGCGAAGATCTGAAAATCGAGCTCAGTGGCGTGCCAATGAAGAGGCCTATGTCCAGCAGTGGACGGGAGTAGGCTGATGATGATGATGATGATGTAATACAATATTGAGCTTTCTTTCAAGCGCGGTTTATTATCTAGCAAATAATTAAAAAAATCAAAAATGCTAAACAGAACATAAAAGAGAAACAATAGTCGAATTAATGTACGTGGTCTGTGTCACAAAGTGGCTAAGATCCCTGTATTTTTACTTAATTTTTTTTTATTATTTATAATTATTATAGGTATTTGGTATCTCGAATTGGAGTTCAGATGAAAAGACGGTGCCTCCGTAGAAATGGTATTCTCTACTTTTTAATCTTATCTCCAGCTTTTTTATCGTGTTTTTTCAAACATTGAGTGCATTCGGTTGCACCCCTTTTTATGTCCCCTTCATAAGCAAGAGTTTATCTCACAAGTGCGGAAACCGTAGAGCATTCTCCGCCATTCTCCTCCAGTATGGGGGATAGCTTGCTTCATACGTATATGTGAAAAGAGAATCGGCGTACCGAATCGCAATGAAACAAGATACAGTTTATAGAATCAGTATATTTCCCAAGGCACTACTAGTCATGAAACAATGGCGTAGCGGTAAACTAAAAGGGCTCTCAATCTTGCAAGCAATTGGCAGGTGAGTCTCCCGGGGGGCTCCCAGGGGACTGTTTAAAGGAAACGATGTTACGGCGCCGCAGATCCAATGACTTGCAACATGTTACTAGACTTTGAAATTGTCTTTAGTTTGCGGCATTTATAACAGTATTCTTGTCTATAACATAGGAAGAAGGTGGACCGTTGTTTGAAATACAATCGAAGCAAGAATGATGCCTAGGAATGGAATGCCTTGTGCAGTATGAAATATGTTTTAGTTATCAATCAGGCAGTACGTGAGGTGACTCGTGGTCAGGTTTGGTTACTCATTAATTTATAAATCTGTTGAAAATCAGTGCGAATGTTGATAGATGCTGAACGAGACCAAGACTAATCAATCTTGACCGACTAGGTCAGATATTGGTTGAAGGGGGGCTGGACGACTCCGAAACTGATACCGGGGTTTCCTCCGATACCGTCAACACGTCAAGTATATAAGGATAGAGATATTTGGCCCTCTGTCTACCCCGTACGGGATCTGGCGTGATGGTATAACAATAATTTTAAAACCCACGTAAGCATAAACATACGCAGCATAGAGATCAAATACAACTTCTGTTGACAAATTTATGTATGAATTATGAAAGCGAGAGTCAGCAGTTCATAAGAAAATCACACGTGCGTATTCTGAAGGCATCGCGGCGAAACGACAAATTTCAATGTATCGTCGGAAACGTCGCAAGGGTCGTACACCCCTTATATAATACACGTACCTATCTCAAGTTTTACCTGGTACATATCACAAGAAACAGGGGGTAAGCTTTTGTAATATGTTAAAAACACGAACCATCACGACTGTAACCCTGAAGGGGTAGGTGGAAGGGAGTACATTCTCACGTTTCATCTCCCAAACGTAATAACGTTTACATTCCACCATGGAATAGCCATACACGAATAGTAGTATTATTGAATTATAATATTTCTAATTTTTAATAACACGTTTAAGTTGATATTTTAATTACGTTTATAATATTACAGTTGGCATAACATAACACGATAAAAACAACGCAAATTAATTTGTATAATAATAATTGACATTTTTATAATTGTCATAAAACACAAATTTTAACATAACTTATAGTTTTCTGATTAAATCCATTATTTTTGGTAAGATATATTAATTTTACTTCATCAGTTACTGTTACGTTTGTACACTACATTACTGTCTTGAGATAACAATGCATAATATACCTACTCGTATATCGTATAATATGTCTCACTCTAAATGAGGAAGTACTGTACATTCTTTTGTGAACATCGTGCATTGTGAACATTGTGATCATGTCTACGGGCTAGGTTAGATGATTATTTGCTCCGAAGAATGACTAGGAAGGAAGACTATGCCGAACTTGTGATAAGCATCACAAGTTCGGCATAGTC
>DWMG01003057.1:0-12377 GCA_018244855.1 Elbella merops
GATTTTAAATTTCGGATTCCCACTTCAAAGATCTGAGATTCGTATCCTGGTATTAATTTCCTAATTTCCAAATTAGTTTCCAAATTACTTATTGTAAAGGTGAAGAAAACAACGTTAGAGAATCTATCCAAGAATGACTCCCAGGGTCAATCGGTTGTTTGGAGTAGTATGGCGGCGTTTGGTCCCAACTTCTTGGGGTACAAAGAATCTCGTCAAACGACAGGAGTAGTAGGACCATTATTTATTTACTGCCAAAGTTTTCATAAATGCAAAAATAAATGCCCTGTCACGTTAATTTTGTTATGAAAACAGCCAAGTATTTTCTATAAATTATTTTAAAAATTTTCCTTATTATAATTTTTTTTTAATACAGCAAGTTATTATTTCAAATAAATCAAATGCGCGGACACCTAATAATAAAGAATTTTCAGTCATTAAATCATTATGAAAATATATATTTATTATATTATAATAATTACCATGCACCACAGTAAAATGTTAAAGAAATTTATATCGTAGAAACGTACATACGTACTCGTATATTCATGATTCAATTGTTTAATATATTAGCACTCAATAAATTAAATGTATGCCATAGATGACCAATATAATTATTATTATTATCTACATACCAGGTTCCTTAGAGAGTAGACAAAGAGTACCGATTACGAAATATCTTGAGACTTATAGACCTGGCGTGCTTCGAAGTTAATGCCTATGTATAGTATTGTTTTCGCTGTTGGACCAAACACAATTATTCATATTAAAAAAGGCAAAAAAACATAAACCACTTAATTCCTTTGAATTGCCAATAAGTAAAAAATAAATTATCTTAAAGTACTTGTTATAAGGACACTAGGGCGCCAGGCGAGAATGCGCATTTTCTCATTAGATATGACCAACAAATAGACTGCACTTATCTGTTAGTAGTCATTACAGCTGGAAGATATCTTTTACCAATCTCAAACAGTAAAGTTCCCTTCATATCAGCTACAGCTAAGTGGAACATATACACGCGCACATCACATTTTTAACATAAAGATGCGCTATCTACTTCTTTATGGCAGAATTAAATTCACAATGATTAATACAAACATTTAAAACACCGCACCTGTTTGTAATATTTCTACGTATTTTTTCTTAGTTCTTTATATTCAATATTATTTACGACCATTATAAATGATTTAAATTTATTTTCTACACGGACGTCATGCTTTTGGGGCTGTGTTTACCTGTGGCATCGTAACTGTCAAAAGAATGGGTGATCTGTCAAACAGTAATTCCCGCCTTGTCAATATTATACCTGTTATTTTGATATTGATTTATTGATGTTTTTTTAATTGCAAACTTTAAAATATATTTCTCGAGGTAAGTTAAATACTTGTTCACTTTTCATCATTTACTTATTTTATATGAAACTTAGACCTCTCGCTACGTTTTCAGCGAACATTGCGCCAAGCTTTCATTCTTGCGAATATGACAGCTTGTTTGACGTTCCTTGAAAGACGTAAAATTAACTGGTTGCAACAACTAATTGCAGCGTTTTACATTATACCATGTTAAAAGTCTTATTTCCCTTTAAGATACATGACACTTTTAACGTACAGTATGAAAGTTGTGCGCAATGATATCAGTGATATTGGAAACGATTATGACTGCTCATGTGTATATGAAAGAAAACCCGTCGACGCTTTTAAATCTCATTGAACAACGGTTAAAGGTATCGAATAATGTGTGAACGCCCTTCGAACTGCAGTGAAATTAATTTTTTGATTACGCACCACCCAATTAGGTATGCCCCTACTTTTATTTTGCACTACTCGTAGTTAAAGTTTTCGTGCAATTCCAAGGTCTTCGTAATTAATCGTAAATTAATGATTTTATTTTCTATAAATTGGAAAGAGTAATAACAAGTTATTATTATTTTAAAAAAAGTTAACGTGCATTTTATTATGCTAAGATTGAAATGTTACAACTCATTTAAATTATACAGAGAATATTTACACAGAGTACAATACCATGTTACCTACAATTGGGCATGAAATCAAGGAATTTACGTCATTGTGCTATAATGTACTTAATAGTTAATTTTAAAACATTAATCAAATTAATTGAGCATTTAATAATATGTTAATAATATTTAAATGCATGTTGAATGTATTTAGAAGTTGGTAGGATATTTCGATTTTTCGAAATTCAAGGATTTTTTCTTTTTGTTAGTAATCACAAAACTACTAAAAATATCATATATTGTAAGTACTGTAATGGCTCCAAAACTGATAAATTATTTTCGTTACCACAAATAAATGAACATGTCAAAACTCCTCGATAACAAACGGTCTGTTTCAACGTCTTTTACTTGTTTGTGGAAAAATTGGTTTTCGAACGAACTCTTGAATTGCGGAAACATAATAAGCTGTTTTTTATACCCGATGTCGTAACTTCACGGTCAATGTCGACAGGGCGACCTTGCGGCTCCGACGAACACGTCTTGCGTCTACCAACACCGAATGACTAGTTACATAACTCATCGATTAATTTTCTAATATACACCGTACACTCAGCAACGGCTAATGACGCTGTAAGGTCACATTTTTGATCTGTGCCATTCAATCCGATCACTTGACACGTCGATGTGTCTTATATTCGTTTCTATCACGCCCGTATACGCTTAATCTTGTTAATGTTGTTCACATAATTATCATACAAAGCTACTTTAAATTTAATGATATATTTAATGTATGTTGCACATCGTTAATATTCTACTTTACGCGCGTACTCGAAGCTGTACAAGATGTGTTTTAGCATATTTTTTGTGTATGTATGTCTCAACGCGATATACATATATGTACGCACTGCAGGCAACTTGAAGTTCTAATTGGATTCGGTCATAGACACGTTGGTACCATTGGTGACCGAGATAAAACGTATTTTTAATATTAACGAGAACGTATACGAAACCAAAACGCAGCAATCTAAGCATACTTTATCAACTAAGAAAATATAATCACCATATAAAATCACGATACATAAGACAATTTTTTTTTTTATAACCTGTTTTTATTATCTGTTCCATAAGACAATCTGTTTTTTAATATGTACGTAATTCGAAGTCATTGCCCCAATTCCATCATGGCGGTAATTTGCCGCGAAAACTGTCACACTAGCACATAACATACGCACAGATAACAAAACTTAGATCAGCGAGATCAATCGACGAACAGACCCAATAAACTGCGGCGAGTCAACGACACTGTTACATTACATGAGTAACATTAGTATTATCAAGTAAGCGTCATTGCTCGCGACGACCGCTGTATTTTTAGCCTAGGCCGTACTAAAAATAGTTCAGTATACAACAGTTATTACTGAATTAATATTTCTAAAAACGGATCGTCTACGCGTCGGTGATAACGCGGCCGAGACCGATAGCGGGGTGACGTTTCGTCGCCATATTGGATTGTTTGTTTTTGTTGTTTGTCTGTGGTTTTTTGCATTATCTGCTATGTTAGTTTCGAGTGTCCGTGTGCGTATTATAATGTAAGCGGGTTATATAACTACATTGGATAACGCGATGATAGATATAATATCGGTTGCTGTTACGATTAGGAAATTGATAATTTATTTTACGTTAAATTATTTTTTAGTATTGAAAATTTTTGTATTACTTGTTATTTCTGATTGTACTTTTTTATTGAAGTGTAGGCGATTAAATTAATAATATCTTTCTTTCTTTATTATTGTTACGATAAATGAAAATAAAAATCGGACACTCAGAAATGAGCATTACGTAATAATAAACCAATTAAACTCAATGCATTGTAGAATCGTATAAAAACCTAATTGTAATTTTAATTTTTAATTCAAACAATAAGGCTAACATTAAATAATTTTGCTCACCTTGTTTCACTGCGATAAAATCTCTGTTGAACTGACAAATATATAATTCATATTAATTTAGGAATAATGCAGATATGTTTGCTCTGGTGTTAATTTATGCGTAACTTGACGAGCGTCAGTCTAATACCTAATGACTAGATGTTTAGTAATACTTACCGCAAGTCAACGTAAAGTGTTTGTTCTACAACAAGTTACAAACTGTACTGGAGTAGGCGAGAACTGGAGTGGAGACTGCGGCTCGGCAAACATAATGCAGGACGCCCTTCGGCCATGTAGGATGACGATCTACGAAAGGTCTGCAGTCTGCAGGCTGCAGTGGACAGAGATAGGCTCGTGTTGATAATGAAGTCATAGAGTACAGAAAACGTTACGATAACGCCGTATTTTCTTCTACGTTTGTAGTTTTATATACTTCTGCATTTTAAGTAGATTTTTTTAACGCACTGTGAGTGAACGGACTTTGCGTTTTTTTTTTTTTATATTGTGCAAACATATCGTGTCGTAAAGTATGCGCTACGTAGGGATATTTTGTAGCTTACAGTTTAATCGTCGGCGCTGAGACCGCTCACTAAATAACCACCTTATAGCGTATCATTGACTTTCTCCGTATCTTGTTGAAGGTATTGTGCAAGTGGTCCTGCTTGTGGTCTACTGTCACTATAATATAAGTTTCATTAACTGTTAGAACATAAATTACCATTTAATTAACTCGATAAACAAAAAAAAATTAAAATTCAAAGAAAAAATATATAAATACATATTATTAGGTACGCTTATTTTCCATAACGGTTGGCAGATACTGGATTTACACCGGTTGTAGTCCTGAGGGATGTTTTGCCTCATTTACACTCATTAGAGTCGTCATGTACGACATTTATTAAAATTATTCTTCTGGCCTTCTTCCTGAAAGAAACAGGGAATAATAATGATATGTATATAAGAACTGAACAAGTTTGGAAAGCAATATGAAAATATTATGATCTCTGTGATATTTGCGTACGTCAACTATATGTAGAAATAAATCCAGTGCGAAATACCATAAAGATTATACGCGCAAGATCACACATTCTCTTACGTTTCATCATCAATCAGACAATTTTTTTCCATTATATTTTGTCATAAACATTTTCCGTGTATAGACTAATCCTTCAAACCGTCAAGATTATCTAATCGTGTGCATGTACCGCGCAAATAGAAACAGTTTTAAAATTGCATCAAAATTTCTAATAATCAATAAATAGAATTTCATGGCTGTACAGGGTTTTGACGTCAGATTAAATAAACTTGGCATATATAAGAAAAACGTTGAAAACTGTGTTTACTTTTGCAAAAAAAAAAAATAATTCAGCTTTCATGACATTCAAATACAACATTTTAAATGATGAAATCAACGTAGGATATTTTATAAAAAAATCTTTATATATACACAAAAGCAAATCAAAACAGAACGGAATATGTTTACATAGGTACATCATTATTGCTAGCTCAGGTGACTTCAATTGATTAAAAACTACAACTAGATAGACTGCTTCCTTCTATAAAATTACCAAGACGTGCGCAGGCGCATGACGCGTGGAGTGGTAACTCTATACTCGCACTGGAACCGCGATCATTCGATTACATGCAATGCAACATATAGTTTAATAATTCGGATAAAGGGTAACGAAGGAAATACTTATTTGGCGTTTTGTTATCCACGTATTGATGTTATATTAAAATTGATTTGACGTTACGTTCAAATTGTTTCGATGTTATGTTCAAATTGATTTAACGTTATGTGCTAATTTTTTTAATGCTATGTGCAAATTAACTTAAGTTTATATTCAAATAGATTTTAAGCTACGATTAAATATTGCAATGTTAATATAACTTTGTCAAATTGGTATTGTGACAGTTTCCTATTTTATTTAATATATTACATATTATATGATGTGTGTTAGGTCTCATGTGTCGAAGGTTTAAAGCTGACACAAGGGCTTCCAACAAGGTTTAATGATAATGACCCGGACCGACAGTTTAATGTCGCTCTTGCGTCACCAGCATGGCTCACTAAATATCACATATGTATGTCTGATATTTTCACTTTTGCTGTTGTTATTCAATTCATAAGTATAAAAGTGATATGTCCTCTATGAAATTATCTTTTAACCTAATAAACATAAGTCGGTACTATAAAGTTTTTCAGATATATATATTATCCGATTTTAATAGAAATTCCGAAAAACCGACAGCTCTTTAGAATTGTGTTCTACCTAACTAGTATAGCAACCTAACTCCGCAATCTCCGTTTCCACCCAAACTGCTAATCAGGTCACTTGTTTAGGAAACGACCTCTTCTCACGCATCGCAGGACTATCTAACTTACACGCCTAGTAACGAACCACAAATTCGTTGATTTTTCTTTTATAACGTGTATATTGTCATTACTTTATGGTACCCCATTAAAATTGTAGGGATTAAATCAATATAAAAAAGTATTTATTCTTTAATATCCAGAATTCTGAATTTAAAAATAACATTTTCCTTTTAAAAATAATAAAACGCTCTATTCAATCTTTGTCTATTGCAAAGTGCAACTCGAGTTGCGTTTCAAGGAATTTCTCCATTCGCCATTGAATTTCTTGTGATAAATATTTCATTTGCACGGTATCTTCCGTATTCCCATTATCCTTTAAGAGACATTTTAATTCTATCGACGTCTGTTTGTTTGTTTACCGTGCAACATTAACTATTCAATTTGCTTTGTTTCAGGTATGTACTTCGCCGCAACCGGGTTGCTATTATCGATATTTGCTTCAATTATTTTGTAAGGTAGCATGTTTTCAACTTCTTTCTTTGATTTGTTCGATGGCAATGTGTGGTCATTTCAAAGATGTGGAACATAATTCTAAATGTTACCAGTACAGAAACGCCGCTACCCTACGGTTTCTGAACAATGCTTCTGGTAAAGTGCTTTCAAGTGTGTATATGAAGAGAACAGAGTAGACCTTTCTCGTTGTGAACTCTGTTACGTCACTACGGCGTCCACGAGCACGTGAATTTGTTTTGAAACAATGCCCTTATATTCTGACAGTGGTTTTTAACTAGCTATGAGGCGAGCCATTCATCGGCAAGGCTACTGATATTATGGAATTGTTTAACGATGTACAAGCTCATATATATTTGTATCTCCACATATGTTTGGTGGATTTTTGAAAACTCGCACGTTTCTTAAATCGCAGCTTTACGGTCTTGAAATTAATTAAAAAGATTGCGTTTCTAATTTGCATGTTTAATTAATGTAATCGTGGTCGCATTTTAATATGCATTGTATATTTATTAATTGCTCATAAACATATAATTATTATCTATTTATTTCATAATTATGTTTTATATTTATTTAGAAATTATGTAATTTTAAAAAGAATTAATCCCGACAGAAACTTTTTTTCTATGGCCCATGTCCCGTAGTGAACTAAGACAGGCTGATGATTATGATGATGAGATCACGTTATATTAAAATTCTGAATTAAAATACATTGCATATTACTCTTATAAACACACAGACAATATTTAATTATGTCAGAGTTCAAGTAGCTATTCATCTTGGAATTGTTCGTACCTGTCCGTTATTACCTACTTCTAATTAAGTCGCCTACTGCCAATTGACAACGATTCGTTTTCAAGAATTTTTCAATAATAATAATACTAATGTGCATTTTTTTAACGAAACGATAAAAAAACATAACAAATTTGAAAGTTTAACAATTGTCCAAATAGTACATATTATGCTGATAATCTAAGTAAGTTACGAATTCTCAGAGAAGCGCAACAGATCGTACAAATGACAAATTTGTATATGGCAACACAGCATTAACACCTACATATATTTTTTCATCGCCAATTATGAAACTATTGACACTAATCCACTAAGTCCTTCATTTTATATTTGTGTTTGTCAATGCGAGGTGTTTACCTAAGCGTATCTCATTAAAATGGTGGATAAATACTGTTTCGAAGGCTGCCGTGGATCGATTATGATGATCTCACTCGGAGGCACGAGCGATACACTTCCTCGATAGGTTACCTAGAAATAATATCGCTCTGTTTTGTTTCATCACGAACATATTGCCGGGACAATAAGTACGAAGTGGTAATGTTATGAATAATGACTATCAGATTGGGTATATCTCATGTTAAAGTCTGGATGCATCTCTTTTTTATATTTTTATTATCTTCTTCTAAACAGTATTCTTTGAGCCGTTCAATAATATTCACATATATTTTGTTAGAAATATACTCATCTTCAGTCATTTGTAGTTTCACGAAAACCTGATGACAATATGTATCGAATTTTATTTCTGCAAAACATTTTTCATTATCATCATCTTCATCATCATCCTCATCATCTTCATCATTCTCATCGTCATCATTATCATCCTGTGGGGATTCGCAAATTTTACCATTTTTCGATACTTTTGATGCTTGAACTTCTCATTGTTTAATCAGTGTCTTAGAAATCATATTACTTCTGTGTAAGGTGCAGATGCAAGTAATATCTTTGCAATCTTAATGCGTTTAGCACTTAGTGTGCACTTGGTCAAATTACGTCTCTCTGCCATCAGCTGCTATTTTCTAATTAGAATCATATCTAGACACACTTATGGTTTCACGTATTTATTAGTTTTTACTCGTTTCTTACGTGTTACCATTTTACTACTTACTACATTATACACAATTGTTTCACTGTTTTTGCTCGTCGTTTGTGATTATTGTATTATAACTAGTCTCGAATGCAGGTTGTCAAATAATTTTTAATTCAATTAACGATTCATATTGACATGTTTGTTTAATTAACTAGATTTACTGACTCGTTTCCTACATTTTACCATGTTGCTTATTTTTTACAAGCAATTAATAGTATTATAATTGCTTATCATGTTTTGCTCAAAGTATGCAATTATTTTGTGATAACTATCTCTGGACGCGGTTACTAATTTGACTGTTAAATCTATGTACGCTAACCGTTTTTGTCATGGTTGGTTAATTAGCCATGATTTAAAATAATTCAATATTCAAGTCAAGAGTTGAAAATTATCCCTTTTCGATACTGCGTTAGGAATTTATTTAAAATAATTTAGAAATGTGATCTAAACTGAATTTAAAACGTTTTCAATATTTTATTGAACATTTTCATAAGTTAAATAAAATAAAACAAATTTTCTAGTTATACCTGTTTGACATTTTCTATTCAATATTTAGTAAAGAAATTAACAATCATCATCATCATCAGTGTCTGAATGTCCACTGCTTGATATAGACTTCCCCTAATCCGCGCCATTACTTCCAGTCCTGGGCCTTCCGAGTCCAGCAACATCCCGCTGTCTTGTTCAGATCGTCAGGCCACCTAGTAGAAGGGCGACGAAATTAACAATCATAGTACTAAAATCCTAACAATTATAAATAGTTACATTCTTAAACCCGTTAAGAATGACACATAGTATTTCCATAAAATTGACATTTATTTACATCATTACAAAATAGCGAGTCATAAGAGGTAAAACGTGTGTATGATTGTAGGCCAAACAATATGACATCACCCTTATAATATGCACTTCGATTTTTGTATATATGTATATTGTTTTAATATTGGCGTTAGGAATAATAAAGACAAGTTCCTGGAAATATCCATAAATATACGTAATTATGTATTATTATCTCTCTAAAGGATCGCATCAGAAATGAAGCGATCCGACAGAGAACCAAAGTTATCGACATAGCCCAAAGAATTAACAAGCTGAAGTGGCAGTAGGCTGGTCACATCTGTCGCAGAACCGATAGACGCTGGAGCAGACGTGTTTTGGTCTGGAGACCGCGACTTGGCAAACGTAGCGTAGGACGCCCTCCAGCTAAATGGAGTGACGATATACGCAAAATGGCTGGCAGTGGTTGGATGCGAAGAGCTGAAGATCGAGCTCAGTGGCGTGCCATTGAAGAGACCTATGTCCAACATTGGACGCGAATAGGCTGATGATGTTTTTTTTTGGTATATGGGTCCTTCTCATGACTATTGACTACTTTCTATATAATTTACCAGCCTCCTAATAATAATTAACAACTTTGTGTACATATGTTACGTTAAGCTTACATGTATGTTGTTTGTTACTTAAAATTTTTGGTAGTGGTTCAGGTAGTCTGGATTTGTGCTCAGTGTATGATAATCGGCTCACCCACCAGTCCATAGCGAGACGTAAACGGAACTGGTGCAACATCGGAGGATTCTAAAGTCCTCTGTCTACCTCTTCGAAGATTACAAGCATGGTGTTATGTACGTGATGTTTCGAATGTTACGATGAAGTGTTTTATAAATCTAAGTCAAATTAAATTTCCCGCCCATATATGCCCGTTTGGTAATAAAAAAAAGACAATTCATTTCAATATTTCGATAATCTAAAAATATTAGTCATTCCATTAAACAAAACTTTTTAAAACAGAAAGTATAAAAACATTTCTAGTAGGTATTATTTAATGGTTGCAATCTAATATGTTAAAAATGCAAGCGTTGACATCGTTTTTCGGTTATTTTTAATCTACATTTTAAATCGCCTACGTCAAAAAAACGTCACAGATCGTCCGATTTAACGCATTTCAATTTTTCGTTTCAAACACACCCGTGTTTATGTTGTGCGGACATCAACGCAAAATGTTATAAAATACAGAAAACAAAATTAATTGCATTGGAACATTGAACATGTTTTTATGACGTCGCATTCACATGAATAAGGTTACAAACTGGAGCTGTAAAAATAAACTCTGTGTTAACGTTTGCGTCACAAACAAAACAGTAAAAGATATATTGTTTACTATTTTCAGTTGGACGTAATGTCGAAGGCTGTGATTATTCCCGAGTGTAATAAAGACATAGGGGTGATGAAGGAGGAGATTTGTTTGTCACCGAGTGAAAAGAAAGATGGTGCGATTGGATTGTTCAGCAGACTGTTGCGATTGGACGCGCTGAGCAAGAGACACAGTACTCCAGAGAGTTCTGCTGTAACAGAACCGCCGACGACGTTCTACGGAGTGTTTATACCTTGCGAAATAAAAAAGGGACCTGATGAAGGTACATTTCGTCCTTTGTTTATATTCATATTTATGTATTATCTCAGATGTAGGTCAATGTATATATCGATAAGTTGCGGAAAATAAGGAAGTTTATTAATAGCTTCAAGGATAAAGCTTTATATGGGGTAAATGCAGTTTACTGACAATAATTATTGACAGTGCAAGACAGTAAATTATTAAATGATGTGCCCTTTGATCAGTACTAGATTAAGTATAATGGACAAAATGATAGGACCAAAATGTTTAAATATTTGTGTATGTATAATTTTTTTTCTAAATTTAACTAACATTTTATATTATCTTAATTAATGTCTTTGCAATATTAATCATATTTTTAATTATTTCTATAATGTTTCTCTGAGGAAGTGTCAAGCATTAAAAGCAATAAGAAATGTGACAAAAAAATAAAAGTGAACTTTTCTATAAAAATGAAATTGATTTTTATTTAACATTATCATATAACTAGTATGTAATAGACTAACAAGCATGACACCATGACCTGAAATGAGTCTTAGCCTCCAACATTAAGATTTGCAACTTTGGTCTCTCCTGTACCATCTCTGACCAGTAACATGTAACATATAATGGTTCTATCCAAGTGGGCATTCCTATTACCCTTAGCAATATCAACAAAGCTCTGTACTAAGTACTCAATTCTAATTGGTAGATTTTGAATGAGTTAGAAATGTGTATGTATAAAAAGTGTGATAAATGTAGAAGTAATTCTTCAGGTCTGTAGGGATAGGGGTATTTGACACTGTGCTCTTTACATACTGTATCTGAGATCTGAGAGATCTACTGTGGAAATACTATTTTTTAAGATATTACAGGCTTGTCTGAAAATTCTATGTGGTCTACTCATAGATGGCTGACCAAACATCATGAATTTTCATAAGTGACTTATGACTTTGATAAATCCATAAGAAGTATAAAAAGTACATGAAAATTCAATTTATGGTTCGAAATCATAATCAGCTCTAGTTCTTATATCTTTAGGATTTCACAGAACAGATTAGTTCATGAAAATGTTTAAGCTGTTTTAATTTCCATTAATGAAGTGATTAAAAGTTATAGATGGCAATGTCAATGCATAAATGAAGCAGTAAGATGCAACAAAAAGAGGTTTATCTAAAAAACATAACAAGTATGCAAGTTTTAGTGATCAATAAAAATGTATATGTGTTGATAAGCCAAAAACAAATTAAAGGTTAATTAAAAAAATCAATCCAGTAAATTATTGATTTGTGTAATATTTAATTGCAGAAGCTATTCATGTATACAAGAACAAATCGGAGGCATTGGAATTAGTGCGCAGATACAAATCGGCAAGATTCAAGGTGTTTAGAAGCCACCAGGATGCTGTGTCGTTCGCTCTC
>DWMG01003058.1:0-12377 GCA_018244855.1 Elbella merops
CAATCTAAGTTTCGCCCGTACAATACCTGGGGAGCGTAATGTCGCTCGCGACTAGGTAAGCAGTGCTTTGTAACTTTTCAGAAGATTCTCTACTCGACGCGCGCGGAACCAATGTCAGTATGAATTGTTTTCAAAGAATCATCCACTCGTATGGATTTAAGTTGTATCGTTGAGTTTTATCGACTTTTATCGTTAAGCTTAATCTTTAACTTATATCATTCAATTTAGCATTCAGGTTTAGCATTCGGTATCATTCATCTGGGCGGTTAATCAATAGTGCTTGCATAATCTTAGTTCCGCTCTGCATGCTTTAGTGCCCGCCGCACCTTTGTGTCTCAGCGTGTTTCTGTCTAGATACTGTCTTATGGATTATGTCTGATACACTGTCTTATGGACTTATTTGTATTCAGATGTATTTGAGTAACATAGAGGTTTTAAATAAACACATATATGTTTGCCAATGTTAAGGTAAACAAAAACCAGTTATATTGTATATACATTATTTTAACTAATAAACAGAACTCAATGCTGTTTTATCCCTAATTCCCCTATCCCTCTATAATTTATTTATTTATGACTTTAGGATACATTAAACAATGAAACGATTAAAACAAAATCTTATTATCATTTACGTTATTACACTTCGGTGCTCACACCATCACTTTCAATTAAAATTATGTCTTCAAAATTTTTGAATTTCGAACAAATGCTCGACACAAACATAGACGCGTTTTTATAGATTTAAATTGATCGAGCACAATTCCAAAGACAAAAATATAATTTATTAATCGAATATTGACTATTGTCAATAAATATTTTATGAAATGGTATAAGTTTAGTGGTGAAGTGACTTGCATCAAAACAAATGACATGGAGCGTATCTTCTGTTCAGATATCTTTGTGTCACAAGATAGGGTGTCACGCTTGGTCGGATGGCTGGTTCGACGACCGACTTACATAATCATTGTACTTACTTTCCTTTATACCATTATTATTGTATCATCGATCACTATCATCAGATAATTCCAATTATTAAAATAAAATAATTTACAATACTAATTTAGTTATTTTATTTTTAATTGCATGCGTCATGTAACTCAGCATAGATAAAACTAACGATCAATGCAATTACTTAATCTATTGTCAGTTTTTTTAAACGAAGAATAAAATCGATTTTTTATTAATGCACATAATTAAATCCTGTATTATTTCTGATAAATTCTCTATTAATATTATGTATATATAATAAAATGTTATTTATTATATTGCTATATCCATTATTATTACAGTAGCCGAACAATATATAGGATGATTTTTTTATATAAGGTAAATTTTATAAAAATTATTGTAAAATCAGGTATGTTGGCAAAGTCTGCGGTTTCTGCGCATGGTAATTTCCAGTTAAGATTTATTAGCCTTTTAAGCACCTCCAAGTCTTTTTAAAGACTGCAAAGATTTTTTTATTACATAGTAACTAGATCTTCATTTTTTTTTACAATTTTGTGACGTACTGCCTGTCAAACTTTGGAATAGCTATAGATTTTATATTATATATTTTTGAATTTCAATAAAACACAGAGTCCTACAGTTAAGCACAGAGTTCTACAGAAATATTTATTATGTTCATACAATTACATTAAATAAACCCACATTGGCATAGATGGTTCTGGAATTTCAAAATCGTAACCTATCATTATTTTGGACGTATCATTTTGGACCTATCATTATCAGGGACACCAACAACTTTACACAAAAAATAAGTATTGAGGGAAGTGGAAACAAATCTATTTAAAACAATAAAAATACTGCTCAGTCTAAGCAAAGTTTGATCTAGAATACAAGCACATTAGGGGCCGGTTACGAAAATAGTAGAGCAGCACGGCACAGTAGGCATGTAGTAGTAGGATAGATTACTTTATGATCAACATCATGCCTGTATTTCTATGAAGGTGTATGCAGAGGTGTGTAGTACACCCAAGTTACACGTAATGTTTTGCGCCAAAAGGAATAGGCTTTGAACCTATTAAACTATCAAATATGTCTATCTATCGAGCCTACTCTATCAGTGTAGATAAAAAATGGATTGTCTGTGATAATCCAAAATGCAAGACACAATGATTCCTGTGTGAATGAATCGCTATAGAGTACTGATGGGGTGGGTTCACTTTACAATAAGGAGCTTTTGGGTGCTGAGTGGATCATTCGCGGAAATCTTCGTTATGAAACGCTGAACGATGAACAAACTGGGTATGGTAGGCCAGTGCTATTGCAATTAAATGTTCAATTGAAATATTTTCGGGTTGAAAACGCATTATTTGCAACATTAGATGGCTACGAACACGCACACAAGCGTATACGCGCACGCACGCACACACATATGCGCATTATCTCCATTTCTACTTTACTAAAATTATTCTCAGTAAAGTTCTATCGAGTGTCATCCCCATAGAATTAGGCAGAAATCCAATTAAATTTCAATGGCATATGTAACGATAAACGTAGTCAATAACAAGGTTGCTTAGATCATAGATTAGAAATGAAAGCCTGTTATCAATTATTTGTGCACAATTAATGTACATACCGAAATAGCATCACAGATAGCAACATGTTACCACTACATTGCGATCCGTCTGACACTTAATTCCGACAGAAAACCATAAGACACCAGAGCAAGCGAGCCATTAATGCAACGTAACGCAAAGCAATGTCTTCCGCATTACTTACACTATATCAATAAAAATTCCTGTGCATTTTATAACTTTACTAAATTCACTCAATTAGTTTTTTTACTGGTGAAACGCTTGAGTGTACCTACTACAATCCTCTGTCTACCCTCACGAGGAGACAACAGGCGAGATGTTACGTTTTAGCTTATTTAACTCAGTACTCCTGTAAAATATGTAAGTATTAAACACTCAATATAAATTAATTATTAAAGGATTAACGGATTGATAGAGACGAATTTACGTACATACGAGTATATATATAGATTACGAGACAATGAAATCACATTTAACGTATTTAGGATTGTTAACTCTGATTTTAAATTGTGCTTCGCTATAAAGCATTTCCGTAAGCGTCAGCACTTTGCATCGGTTGAAAGATTCACACGCCGAGTAACAGACAGCAACTAGAACACATTCGGCGTGATATATCAGTGTACGATTTAAAGAGCGAAATGTTTGGGCACGCAAACGGGCGAAGCGGCGGCGAGGTTCTTTACGCTGTTTATAGAGGCGGGGGGCGATGACAGGCGCGCAGTACAAGCGAACACATCAGGAGGAGGCCGGCGGCGCTGACGGCGACCATTGATTCCCTCGCTCCGGCCGATCTCCGGCGCGCCGAGCGAGCCGCGGCCACAGCCTGAAAGCGGTGGACTAGTGCCACCGCTTTCAACGGCGAACGACACCGCTACTTAAATTTGTGCTTGCGGACGTGGGGTTCTGTGAAGTTTTCAAATACAAGTATTGCCATGGTTTTTTGTTAACAATGCAAGCCTTTGATTTGTTTCTAAGATTGGTTGAAGAAAACAAATAAACGAGCGGAGAGGGGAATTACTTTTTTTATTTGACCTTTCATTTAAAAATAATTAAACAAAATTCTTTTCTTCTCTGATATGTTCTTTCATATTTAATGCCACTGTTACACACGTGCGCAAGCACTCTAACACGTATAAACGCACACACTATAAGAAATCTGTAGGAAATGAAAAGGATGTTGGTAAGTAATCAGAAATTTAGAAGAACGACCTAATCTTTTGATAATTTGCATTCTGTACGATAAGTCGTTCAATAAAAAACAAAAGCGGTATAAAAATGATGCCATTAACGGTTACCCAATCTTGAAATATACAACACATTACTACGTACACACAATTGAAGTACAACATAATGTACGGTTGGTTTGACAAAACGCGACACAATAATATATTTATAGATGTACATATATCAAATATACATTCACAACTCATAATAATGTGAAAACTATTTGAGAGCCACTGACGTGGACAATATCGCTATGAGCCCTGCGCTGAGCCGATCCGCGCCCTTTAATAGTGAACGCCTTTTACTATCGCACAAAGCCGTTTTCTATGAGAAAGGGATCTTGACCTACCAGTTAGTTCAGAATGCACAACAACACTTAAAAATCACGTTGAAAAACAATTTATTCATGCATCCGTGCAACGACTGTCGCGCACAAAAGAATATAAAACTAGACATGGGAATAATGAATGCTAGTCAGAGGCCATTTTTAATAGAGTTACTTACGTGCGATTCGGCTTTTTTCTTTCTTTCTTTCGACGCTAAATAGAACAGTACATCCGCGAGGGTAAAAAATGTGTTCCTGTGACGTCAATGGCACCTTGAATGGATGTGCTCTCGTTACAACTGCAATCGGAACATTTGCTTTTTCTATTATATGGGATTGTTTTCGAAATTGTAGTACGACGCTATTTAACACTTTTTTGTAATAAAACATCACGCCAGTGGTTCTTCGAAGGGGTAGGTAGAGTAGTGTAATATAATTAATTATGTACAACACGTTTCACAGTTATATGAGTTATATTTGTGTATCTTTTTTGTTAATAAATTTATTCAATGTTAATGTCCTCAGTGTTACAGATAGCAGTATTATTACATTTAAAAGTCGTATGAATATCGGAAACACTTATCAAAATCTCAAATGGGCGTCAAGAAGACAATATACCATAGCAACAAAAACAGTTATATATATATATATATAAATCTATTTTTATCTTCTAAACATTCGTTAGTAAATATTATTGATACAGAGTACGGTCTTTTCCCTTAACATGGCATCAATATTGTGATGGTTCCGGTAGATGGACGAGGCAAAAATAGCAAACTGCTCCTGGCAGAGATCCAGGGGCCATAGAGTGTCCACTTACGTTGCTTTAATTTGTTTATTTAAGGACACATTAAATCACTTCATAATAAAACAAATTCAGATATAAATCCACTTTTAATACTATAAGAGGCAACATTACGTCACGCAATATTTCCCCGAAGGCATAGGCTGAAGAGCGTAGTACTCCCGAAAGCGTTACCTAGAAACATTTTGAAAATGGAACAATTTTAAATTGTTCAGTGAATAAGTATGTGGCTCTGGAATTGAAAGTAAATTGTACACAATGAGAGACGACTAAATAATATTATTTTAATTTTTATTGTTAGTTAAATTAAATTAAGAGATATTTTAATATAATTAATTATCTTAGATTGAATTCAATGTTAACTGGGAACTCGTGGTTTTTGTGTTGTTACAATCAATACTAATATAACTGAAGTTTACTATTAATCAAATAGCGACCATGAATAACAACTAACGATTATAAGGTTAATGGATGCGAATATCATCAACATTGGTTTTGTAATTTGTATGGCGAAGTTGATTATGCGGATGTAAGCATATGTTATTATGATCGCCACGTTGGTCGAGTGGATGCAATTGCGACTACCGATTGAGAGGTCCTCGATTCGAACCACGTGGTCGGGTAGGGTACAATTCGATCTTTCTACCTTGAATTTTCTGGTAGTGGCTCGGAGTATAGAATTGTGCTCGGTGCATGGTAATAAGCTCACAAGTACTAGTATATCACAAAAATATTAGAGGTTGCTACGTTAGAGATTACTACTTTTTATGATCATCATCATCAACAGCCTACTTCCGTCCCATTACTGGACATAGGCCTCTCCAATAGCACGGCACTGAGCTCGATCTTCAGCTCTTCGCATCCAACCACTGCCAGCCACTTTGCGTATATCGTCACTCCACCTAGCTTTTTTATCATATGACAAGCTACCATTTGATCGCAATCCCGCCTAATGCAAAGCACAGATGCGTCTTACGAGTAAGACTGAGCATGGACGCCTAGAAAATACTTATTAACCCTTGCTGTAAAGAGTCCAAGGCCATATACTTGTATGTCCGGAAACACAGACGCCGGCAGGTTGTTCCATACCTTGGCCTTCTGAATAAGAAAGGTGGAACCAAACTGTTTCGTTTTGCCCATAGGAATGTCCACCAAATATATACATAATATTTAATACTTATATATTATATATTTTCATAGTAGGTATATTTTTTAGTTCTTAGTTTTCATTGTATAGATTGTGTAGAAGAAATCGTTGCTTCAAATATACATAAGTCAGCTTATTGTATTTGCTAATTGCTGGCGATGCTTACTGATAGGCAGACCATCCTGAATGCAATTTGCATACGTTAACCCTATTTTTTCTAAGTAGTAAAAAATCCACACCGTTATTATTGCAATGCTTAAAAAGTGCTCTTAATTTGTCTTGATTAAACTTGTTAACATCCCATACTGAGCATGGATTTCCTAAGAAAGACCCATCGCATATTCCATCTCGCTACTCTAGCTCGGAGTAGTTCCTAAGTGCTCTAAATATCCACCAGGATCAGATTCCATTGGTTCCATGATAAATAATCATTGCTAATATTATAATTAGGTGTCATATTCGTACATACTTAACAAATGTCGACATAACAAAGTTACCTGTGGTGTCGTTAGATCTCACGCCCACCTTCGTGTCTTTAACCAACTATATCGTATCTAGACTGGCGCCTAACACAGACTAATTATCTCGATACGTGAATGATACTGCTGACATTTGATAGTTCAAGGCACTCCCGAATAGTTCGTTCAACAATACTTTTCATTCAGAGCATAGACAATAGGTACTTCTGGGAGCTGAGTATAGCTTGATCAACGACTCTTCGTTCAGTGCATAGATTCCAAGCTGTTGAGGCTAGCTCGATCACAGACACTATTCATCTAGTATATAGACAATACTCAATCATTCATTCTTTATACATTTCTGCGCTTATTATAATTGCATACTGTTACTACTCTACAATATTATGGTACTAATACCATAACTTATATATCGCATATATGTATATTGAATAGAATAAAACGTAAAATTCTTTACGCCTACCGTCCATATCGCACACATAATAGACTTTGGTCAAACAGAAGCGTCTAATAGAAATGAAGATACAATTTTTCAGATAAGAACATTATTAACGTTAATAACTTAAATACATAATGAGTCACAGTCGAATTTCGATATTAATCAGACTACTAGAATATATCAACACGGCATGAAACCAGCACTAACCCTGGCAGCACAAGTTGTAACTAAAACGAAACTCTAATTACGTCGATGTGGGCCGATAGCGCTGACATTTCACAAAGGCAACGATTTGCGAAAAGTCAAACGGCTCAATTGTGACCACGCTTTCATGCTCAAGCGTGGACACATAACAGATTTCTATTCGAAAATACATGGATAATTAAGAGATAATCGTGTTAAACGATTGCGTGAATTAGTTTTTGTGTTAAGTCGTGCGCGGACTTGGTCGGAGATAATGATAAGCAGTGTAATGTAGAGCGCACACATTAGGCTCGACACTTGTTGGATCTCAAATGGAGGCAACCTGGACAAGGGTAACCAGGCAGCTGATAAATATAAAGACAAACACATGTACATAGATATTTTACAACCAAACACAGAACAAACAATCATGCTTGTCACAGAAACATTGGCCTCAGTTGGGAAATGAACCAAACCCCTGCTAAGCCGGTTAGCGAACACAGTACTTCAGGGTAAAAGGGACTAACAACTTTACTTGTTAATCAGCGTCTTGATAAATGCTTTTAGGGACGTAGGAATTTATGACAACATTTGACAACATTTCATAGATTCGTTAGGCCCATGGTACGAAGTAGACATGTGGGAATATTAGAAGCTTGCTTACATATTTTATTTCAATGTTAAGCTATTTTGGTAGACATATAGGTACTGACTTAAAAATCCTTTTTATCCATCCATCCAAATATTCATCGATCCATCAGCCTTGCAGGTCACTGTGCAATGCCTCTTCGAATAATCTTCTAAATCAAGTATAAATAAAATATAGTACAAAACACTTTACGAATAAAAACAGGAAAAAAAATATAAAAAAAAACAAACATATTCATAGTTACATAAAACTAACAATGATATTGTGCGTAAGTGTATTCAGTATTGTACCCGAGTGCACAAAGTACATGTATGTACACAATTCGTCAATCAACAGCCACCGCAGTCCACTTAGCGAGCGGATGACATACTGGAGGACAGTGGCGGCCATTATTATGCAAGTGCGAACAGTCGTTCCGTTGCATCTGTGTATTACTCAATCACGTATGAAACACAAACAGAAACGTCCAAACTGTATTAGTGCGCGTTCCGTTTACGGGTCCTTACAAGTAGACCGGCTCGGGGAGCAGAGCACATTTTGATCGTATTTAAAATAGAGCTGTAGCGCATTTAAATAAAGTCTATTTTAATGTTCAATTGTTTCGTGGCAAGAGGATGCTCGAGCGCCGTTACAAAACAAATCCGTCACAAAACTAAGACGGGTCTACACGCCGCACCGTCTCTTATTCGGGCACCATTATGTACCGTAAAGTTACATTTGAAAACAAAAAGCGTGGAAATCTATACAGTAAGAACTGTTCGTTACGCTTATGTAAGTTAAAGTTGTAACGGATTGCCAATTTTCCAAAAAGTTACGCTCTATTTTAATATGATATTACTTTCATTTTATGTGACGTAATATGCATAATAATAATATTCACTAGCTTAAATCAATCATAGACAAAAACAGACTGAATGAGTTTTATTCGCTACCAGTGATCCCTCGTTCAACATATTAGATATTTTTGATTTCGAACAGAATATGCATGGTTAATAAAATAAAGTTATTAAGACTGGATGATATTCTCTCTTTTTTGCTTTTTCCCAAAGGAGCAAATTATTTCCAAAGGAATTACTATGAACGTTAGCTGGTACCTACTAAAAACTACCAAATTTCGATAAGAGATGGAGCAACACACTTACTGTATGTCGAATTCAACTAAACCAGATTTCCAACTGGCAGATATCCTGAGTACCTACTGATACTTAAAAACATGTCTATCACCAGATATAATGATTATATTATCTTTACGCCATTTCCCAACGATACGAAGTCGTAAAACCCATATGACGGTCAGTTTCTGTTCTGATGGTGACACATGTACCCTTGTCTTCTTAAATGTCCATACGGACACAGGATCGAACTCAATAGGTTAATTGGGGTGTCGTTAATTGTTCGTCGTAGGTGAAAACTGCTGTGTCGACACACAGATAGCCATCTCGCTCTCTCACGTGAAAGTGTAGTATTCCGTCCTAATCACATCCGCTGATCCGGCGGATATGCGCGTACGAATGAATGACATTTCCGTGCTACGGTCGACGAGGTGCGATATTGTTTGGGTGACCAATTAATTCATTACATTACTTTCACACATTGTGTAATGACCGCTTGTTTATGTACAAGATACATATGTATGTAGTTATATCAGTGTTGTGTTATCTCAGGATATAGTAATAATTAAATTACACGATTCATACAGCCAGCCTGATATTAGTTGGTCTATAAATTAATGTTATGCCGATTTACGAACTATCTTACATTTCGAAATATGCATGTTTCAGTTTATTTAAGCGGTTGAATATTTGGTATGTGACACTCAATAGCAGTGTAATAAGAACAGTTAAATATTAAACAGTCGCCGAAATGGTACACCGGAATGGTGACAAAATTAAAAAATATAAAACATCTAATAAATTAGAATATACTGCTGATTCAGATTTTATTTTGTCTATTGATAAACCGATTCTTAATAAGCATGACCATTTTAAACTACGATTAATTGCCGCTTCATGGTCATATTAAGGTGTGACTTTTTAAAGTCCGTTAGAGTTGGGTGGATTTCATTGTGGTCGTATATGGATTTGTGGAGGACAGGCACGATCAAACGTAGCCGCGGGGAAAGTCGGCCGCCGGTAATGGTCTAGCTACTTGTTACTGCCTGGTGCCTGGATGTAACATTGTTATCTGCGGATCCAATTTCTTTGTGTTCGTTCGCACAGACAAAAAAAAATATCTATTTATTTTTCTATATCACTCCTTAAGGGTAGAAGGGTTGGGCGAATGTAATGTCTAAGGCATATCCAAGTTAGTCATTCGTCGGTGATGCCAACGTGTCAGTAATATATTTTAAATTTTTTACATATTTTTATGGACAATTTTTTTTTCTTATCTAAGATACAATTTTAGTCAATATGTGACTTAGCACAAACATATCAATAACATAACAAAAAAAAAGGAAAAAAGGGTTTATCTTATGCAGTAAGTATTGGTAGGAGTTCTTTCTCAAGACTAGTAGCTGTCTTGTGAACAAGTAATGGACCGATTTGTATAATAAAGTAACTGCGGTACATTCCAGCTGCAGCAGTGACGGAAATAATACTATAACGGATGAGTTGCCATGTCAGAATGCATCCAATTAACGTATACATCATGTAAAAAGAATAGAAAACGCAATAGTCAGTCTAGAAAGTGTGATGTTTATTCATTCTGACATCACACATTCGTTAGTAATTTTTTCTGTCTGTTTAGTTTCCAGGTTAGTTTAGTACCTATCACTCTTTAATATGGAGGTGGATTGTACTTAGACAAAATAATTTGTTTAAGAATAAAGTTGTGAGAAATACATATATTACATTCTGCTTTTCATACCAAAAGTATGCACTGTTTTACATTCGAAAAATCCCAGGATGGAAAAGGGTCTATTGATAATTATAAGTAATTAAAAGTTCTTTCTAAACAAATTTCTTTTAAACGTGGTTTAGGATTTGAGCGATTGTGGAATAGAATAGAGAAAGAATAGTAGATTGTAGAAACACATATTGATAAAATTATTAGAAAACCGATAATTAACATGTATAATGTTTAGTAACATCTAGCGAGAGGATGGTTAGGTTTATGTAACAATAAATAAAAACTTCACATGTTAATCATGGCATTTTAAATAACACGAATAGGACGTTTCGAATGCACGCGCCAATATCGGTCCAATCGGATTCCAATGGTTCGGATCCGAAGCCGGCCAGATCCGTACGCGTGATTAGCCGATCGAATTCCCCTAATGACCTGTAGAACGCATCGTGGCCAAATAGCGGCCACTTAGAAACATCCGCCGGTTCCTTTTTCGAATTACGCGCCTCTTTTTTCTTTTTCGTTGATGGCAACACCGCATTGTCAATTAGTGGCAATGATATAAAGTTATTTTGTGCCAGTCGTTAATCTTAATGAGATATCCTTGGTATAAATTGATAATGAGATTTGAATTCACCGGGTCGCCACCCGTGACGTAACGAGACATTACGTTGCCTCAGTTGAAACGTAAATTTATCGTCATATCGTTAATGTCATGCCTTTTTGAACGTATGTAATGAATTTAATTAAATGGTACATCTCAATTGATAACGACGATTGACGATTAAAATGAAATTACTGCATTCATAGCGGATATTCATATTTATAATTATCGATTTTCACTAACGGTTTCGGTACGTTATCTGTGACCTACAACCACTTATCTCCGTCTATTTATATGGCAACACCATTGTGTTGCCGCATTGTTCGACGTCGCAAAAACTATAACTGCACTCGACTGTTTACAAGAGGAAAATGCAAATCTTAGTGAAAGTGCGCCAATGTTCTTGATCGTATTAAAATAATTATCTTGCCGTACACAAAGAGGTCGCATATCGGACCACGTGAGACCGTCAGCAAAAACCTTTTATCATTATTATAATAACCTTTCATCGTTCCACTATTAAACACAGATTTCCCAGATCACACGATTTCCGAATTGCATTGAGGTAGTATATATGAATAAGGCAGGAATCTTCTACGTTCTAGAATGTTTCACGAGGTTTTAAAAGTGTGAAAAATCCGCAAAAACCTTGCCCACCCATCTCTTTCTGAGAAGTGACCAACAGTGAAACAATAAAGGGGTACATGATGGTGATTGTATAATCAAGTTCACAATTAAAATAGTACAATTGAATGGAATGGATTACGATAATAAAAAGACTAGTCACAAGATTTCATTCGATAATTAATGAATGGTTGAGTCATTATTGCCTTATCATTTTCTACATCGATGAAGAGACATCGTTAATATCGATGGAACAGCGTCTCGATTGTTTTTCAAACAATTGAAAATCGAAAGGCTTATTGTCTTGAACAACAATTTTTCGCACAGTTATGTATCCGATTATTATCTGCTAAGTGCTTTCACGATAATTGCTTAGATAGTTTTTAATTAATGATCTCTGCTGACAAACGGTTTGCGGAAGTGTCGTGCTGGCTGATATTTTTGCTGTCAACGTTGTACACTGTACACGACACTGAAACTATTTATTGACAATGTTTATACTATCGATGACGTT
>DWMG01003059.1:0-12374 GCA_018244855.1 Elbella merops
AGTACTGTAGAAGAGGTAAGTATGCTAAACCTACATTTGACAATAATATGGTTGTATTTTGGTTTTAATAATATTTTTCAATGAAATATTCATTATTACATAATAACTAGTATTTAGTGGGGTTAGTTTTACAATTGTAACTTAATGTTACCGAGAAACAATATTTGATAAACTGACTTCAGAGCCTATTTTAATTTTAGATAATTTACAAGTTAATACAAGGAATTTGTTAAACCAAAATATCACATAATTTTTTTTAAGCCAATCATAGTTCATTTCTGGACTTAAATTTTATTGTATTTTTGTATGCAAGTAAATATGACCAATTAAGATTTTGAAAGGCTGATTGAACATCAATTTGAGCAGAAATAAAATGGTATTCTCATTGCTAATGTGACGGCAAAATTTGAAAAAGAAAATGAATGATTTTACAATGGTCTTGTTTATTTTTGTGACATATTTATGAAATTACATTACATTGTTGGTAATTAGATTTATGGCCAGTTTAATATTACTTATAACACTTAGTATAATCGAGAATAAGTGAGTTAAATTCATTGTATAGTTAGTTGTGAAAAATGAAGACATTTTACACTATTCGCGAATATAGCTTTTAATTGGATAAGATCTCGTTTGATGTAGTGTTAGTCGTTAGTTAGTTAGTCGTTAGTTGTCGTAGTTAGTCGTTAGTTGTCGTTGTTAGTTTATTGTATCGAATGAATTTAAAGATATTTGCCATTGTTATACCACCGGATATAGTTAGCTTTCTATGTTATTAGATGTCTTTTCTGCTCTTCAATTCTGCTTCACAATTCAATATGACCAATACTAAACTTTATGAAGTTGAAATCAATGAATACATAATCATAATTATACCTAAAATATTGTCTGGTCATTATTAATGAATCTCTATTTCCTGTACAATTTGTTTACCCTGACTAAATGTATCTCTCCTTTCTCTCTCTGATTATTATTATGTGTATTTTTTAAGTACTTGACCAAAGGATTAATAAATCAATGTGTTTATTCTTTGAGAAAGTTATATAACTAATGTAGTTAAATATAAATTTATTTGAAGACCTTTTTACATGTCTCATTTTCTTATTTAGTTGTCATTAATAATATGCTAAAGTAATATAGTATTTGTGAGTGCTGGAATATTTACTATTGGTGTTACCTTATTGTTAGTTTTATATTAATACAGCCTGTATTCAACATTTTTCAACATAATCTTGTAAAACATTGCAGCATGTGTTTATATTTCTGCAAAATTAGAGAAATATCTTTGAGTAATAATTACTATTGATTTGTAAATTTCATTCATTATAAGGTACATATTTACACATATTCATTTTCATTCATTATAAGGTACATATATACACATTTAATGTAGTTATGGTCAAAAGAAATAGTTGATCCATGAATGACGTGTGTGTGTTTTTGTTCTTATAGGTATTAGTATTTTACACAATATGGTATTTTATAGGTAGTGTTTATCTGTATTCATAAAATATAGATATAATTTCTATGTATTTGTTGCTTGTGTATGATCCTCGCAGAATTCATCGTTTTGTTGTATGATGTAGGCGGACTCACAGAGCTCCATTTGTTTTAAGACGGTAGGAACATATGACTTCCAAATACTGGTTCAAAACTGATCGGTAATGATTGCCTCAATCCAAATACCGACGGCGTTTTTGATACTTACTTCTAGTTTTGTTACTTGGTTTCGGCGAAGCGCCCGTAGATGCAATTCTTGGGTTTACATATTAGGCCGTATAGTGGCAAATTTGACCAGCGTTACCGTTGACGCTGTCGTTACATAACAGTCATTAAACGTTTAAAAAACTTGGCCAGTGAATAGCTTGGTCACTAGTTGGTGGAGCGGGGTATGTTTCAATTCTCACTAGATGCGAATCGGTATTAACCGGTTATAAATCCGCAAATAACTTATTACATCAATGTTTCAACATAGTTTTTATGATCGTACATTAAAATTTAGAACAAATTTTTGCAACAAGTGCAAATTGCGAAGTTTTGTTCTTATTTTTCGAGTCTTCAAAGGATCGCAATAAATTGCCGGTGCTATGACCTTGGCCATTTTAGATGATAAAAAGTTTTGAACAAATACACGTATTTTTAAATGTATTAGTAGATTTTTGATTAAATATGGAGTGAAATGTGTAACATTATTATGTATTTTAATAAAGTTTGGATTTAAACATCACAATTTAAAATTGCTCAAACATTTATATAGCGTCTTGCGTACTTGATTATAGTGTCTTTTAAATCATAATGAATTATTATGAGCTTTATTGAATAAAACTTAATATGTTTAGTTATACACCTTTATGCACAAAAATACACAAATTTAGTTATTTAGCAGATTCAGATTTTATTTTAATTTAAGAAATTATATAATTAATTTTACTTTTATGTAATTCTATTGTAATGTAATGAATATTAAAATATTTTTGTACTATTAAATGTTTTGTACAAAATGTGAATATTTTATTTATTATATACCTTAAATGTATTCTAAGCAGTTTGTGAAAATAAATCATAAACCTCGTGCATTTATAGGGTTATTGTAATACAAACACAATATAGTTCAGTTTATTTATTTTTCTATAAAATACACATACAATTTGTAAATAAACCACCATTCAATATTCGAATATCTAATAAATTACAGATTTCGGTTCTAAGATAGTTCCTTGCGTCCCCACTATTAGGTACTTGAGAGTTCTAGTTTTCCTTTTTATATCATAGCACACTGCGACGTGAAATAGATAATGTATAGTGATTGTAAAAGATAGGTGACCACACATTAAACATTTCAAACACTTATTCATATCATACTGTATTCTATTTCATATGAACATTAAAATAGTATTTATCTACGGATGTATTTTTTATCTTCGGCCCAATGCGGTTTTGCCTCACACCTACGTTATGGAGTACGAGCAACAGAATGATAAACCGTTAGATCCTAAGAGCCCAGAATCGGGAGCAGTAGCAGAGGTCATAGTCTATGTGGAAATCCACAGGTTGGTAGATGGAATTGGCTGACATAGATTCGCAGATCTATCAGATATTTTATCTTGTACCGTGTTTATTCAAGTATGGAGTCACACATTACACGAGTCTACGAACGCGGTGCAACGCGACGCAGTAACCGTGGGCCGATTATCACCCCAAGTGGTGTCAGTGTACTTTTTATATATGACGACGCATCAACATGCGCATATTCTATCGTACCATTGTCCGTTGCCATACAAATTTGACGAGTGACTGATATGTAATTCATCTCTAGCACGAAAGTTAAAGGGGACTGGAGTGTAACGGAAATAGATATAAATGACAATCGCATGCAGGGACAAAACAGCGACTAAGCTAAACTAACATCAAGTACCTTCCGTATTTTATACTAGTAAGTACATGGACCTTATAGTAAAGTCGATATTTATTAAATCTAGTAGGCCTATTATAAGTGCCGGTTAAACAATAGGTACATGCTATTATTTGTTCAATAAAAATAAAGAGTTTAAAATCAATACTTACGATCTATGTTTCTTAAAAAAACCCAACTGACATACCTAGTTTGAAATTTATTTCCGTCCAATATTTATGTATGCTCTGTATTACAGCCCCTACTCATTTGTGAACAAAATCGCTGTTTATCTTTACATGTCTGATATTTTTAGTGTCAATATATGTACATCCTGCGTTCTTGTAGGTATCCCAATCATTGTAACAATCTATTTCGATATAATAACGATTTAACGCTTATGTCCCAGATGTCAAGTTAATTAAGTTTTATTTTTTAAAAGGAAAAGAATAACTTAAGTTTATTAAATCCATAATAAAGCTATCACACAATTATTTTATATTTTTAATATACATAATGTAGATATTTTATTCGATATCATTTGGCACAAATGACAGAACTCATATTGGTATGTATTTGTCTTTGCCTTTTCAAGAACCTAATTTAAAAAAATCCTACTATGCATAATATCTATATATGATCAATTCGTTAGTTACAAAATGACATGACCTAAGCGAATATTTAAATGAATTATTTATAGACATCTATAATTATACTTTTTTCATCATAAGACATTTTAAATTATGCATTATTTAAGACAGTAACTAAGTAGATATTGTTAAATTTTGATTTGGACCATATTTTAAAAAGGAAAATGGTTTTGCATTATATCTAGATTTTAAGCAAATACATATATATTAAAAAAATTTAACATGGTATAAGAAAACACATAAATCCTATCTATTTAAGCTCGACGAATAATGTACCAAATCGTATTAAACACAAACTGCATGCATTAAATGTATTTATATATTACTGCTAACACCAAATATTTTTTAATTTTACATAACATTGAATCTTTTTAGAACGAATTAAAAAAAGTTTAATCTGCAAGTCGACATTAATTGTTCTACCTTCGCCTTTTAACTTCGCCGTTAGTACATTTTTAAGTCATCTAGTTATTTGGTTCCATTTAACATTCACTATGAAAATATACATTTTAATTCTATAATTACCATTTATGTACAGTTAAAATATTTACAGTTTGATATTTTTTAGAAAATATTTTTTGTTTATGTTAAAATCACACTGAATACTGAACATTTTGAATAGCCAGAAAATGTTAGTTTAAAGTACAAAATTATGTACTTTATTGGATTGATAGGAAGAATTATCCCTCTGCAATATTATTGGCGTCCCTACGCCAGAGTGCACAATGCGATTTAGTACTTTCTTGGCCCTAAATCAACATTGATCATTTAAATAACTGGCGTGAATAATTAGGGTGTTAAAAGTTTTCGCAAGCTTTTGATATTAATAGATCGAGTTTACAACAATACTGAAATGTTTACATAAATAACGAAATATATTTTCATAATCTTTGGAATCGAAAGAAAACATCGGTAAATCAATATCGCTTTAAATTTAATATAGTTATTTTTTAGTATTTAGAAAATCGAACAGAGGCCATGATGCTGCAAAATGTCTGCTGTCATCTGCACAATGCAAAAATGTGCAAAATGTCTGCAGTCGTCTGCACTAGTCCGTTAACAGAAATGTAACGAGGACTGCTTTGAGCTGTTACTTGAATTACGGAAAAATTACTTAATCTGATTGTGTAAAAATAAGTATCTATATCAGTTTAAAATATCAACAAAATTAATTATGCCTGAGTGGTTATCTATTACAATCAATTTTAATGAATAAATTTATTCTAAAATTTCTATTTAAAATGGCCGGAACAATTGAATAAAATTGAAGATTTAGATTTTAGGGTACTTAATAAGAAAGCTTCGAACTTGTTAAGTTCGATTATATTGAAAATTAAAACGGCTTAGGTGTCCTTATATAGGTGTACCTGTTTATTATTTTAATCCGATAAAAGGACTACGATTTTTCTGTGCGCATACATTTGGTAAGATTTATCAACATTAATAAATTAATACCTAATCATCTTAACAAGTCGTTCAACAGTAAATGTAGTTCTCTGTTACATTTTTCTGTTAAGACATAATGAGTATGATTATACTAATACATATATTGATCAATAAAATTGCTAAGATACTTTCATAATTTTGCAATGTCTTGATTCTCATTAGCTATTTAGTAATTATTATCAATTATCAGGACATACTAACTTACAAGGATTAGGTAATAGAGTTAAGAATTATTTCTACTTTATAAGGCTAAAATTTTTGAGATTTACGAAGATAGAAATAGGCAATAAGATATTTTAAAAAAGAATTAATGTCTGGATTCTTCGTGGCGTAAAATATCAATTTTATGTAATTACAGTTAATCACGTGATAACTGTTAAAGGCAATTTTTTTCTACAGTTTCAATTAACTGTTTATTGAATATGTTTTATTATATCCTTTTTATTTAGAAATATAATTTACTAGAAGCAAGTTTTATACGGTAACATCTACTGTTACGAGTAGCTGCCGGAATTCCCTCCAATACGAGCATGAATGATTTTAAATTATCCCCTTGTCCTTTTTTCACACTGTTGTAATAATTAGACCACGTATTTCGAAAGTGTAAGATAATTATAGATTTCAATTTATTTTGGACTGCAGTTTAATAAAATATTTATTAATTATTGAACACACATCTACTGACACACGTTTTATGAACACTGAATAAAAAAAATCGCTGTGTCAGTTTAAAATGCATTTCATGGTAGGCCTTTGCGAGCGTGAAAATGTATTGTTAGATTAATTAATATACTCGGCGTCGTTATGTTATTTGTCAAAGAGCGCGGCGTGGGGCTGCTCGCGACCGACCCGCGGGGCGTCAGAAGTTGCTGTCAAAGACTCCCATGGACCGCGAAATATCCTCATCGCGTAAGCAGCAGTCGAGGAACTCGTCTAGCGTCAGCACTCCATCACGATTCAAATCCATCTTCTGTGAGAAAACGTGACTAATTTAATTAGTTATTTTGCTTTCACTACAAAAAAATCATTGATTCTAAAACTTATGAATTATATATTATTGTGCGATTAAAAGTGTCTTTAATCAGTTTTATTCCTTTTTTTCCCTACTACCCGAAGTTTGTGTTAGTACTCAAAAACACTTTGTAGACAATACTCACTTGAAATAATCTCTCAACTTTCTCCCGAACGGCTTCATCGTCAATCATTGGTTCTACAATCTTGCCCATGAGATCGTAAATAGCATTGACGATCTCGGTCATTTCTTCTTTAGTTATGTATCCGTCGCCATTTATATCGTACAACGAAAATGTCCATCGCAGTTTCTCTTCTAGTGTTCCTCGAGACAAGATTGACAAGCCGGTGACGAATTCCTGTAATTATTTTTATGGGTACTCAACATGTTAAGATGTGCTTAAATTGCTCGAGATTGAACAATTGAACTGCGAAAGGCTGCAGGGCAGATGCTGGATGTGACAAGTCGAGGACAGGGCACTATGTCCAGCAGTGGACTAAGATAGGCTGATGATGATGATGATGATGAACAAGGACAACATTGTAGGTTCAAGGGCCATGAGTTCCCTTAGACCCCCCACGGCGACACCGCAAGCCCGTATTGCGCGGTTCTTTTCCAATTTGGAGCATAATATTGATATTTAGACTGCCTCGTTGGTCGTGTTGGTTGCTAGTGCGACTGCCGATCAGGAGGTCCCGGGTTCGATTCCCGGGTCGATTATTACAAAATTTTCTGGTAGTGGTTCGGAGTCTGGATATGGGCCCGATGCAAGGCAATAGGCTCACCACCTATTTCATAGTGGAAGGTAAACGTAAGCGGTGAAACGTAGGAGTGTTCTGCATTCCTCTGCCTACCTCTTCGGGGATTACAGGCGTGAAGTTACTTTTTTTTAAAACTGATATTTAGAATGTTATCTACATAATTATAAGGTTATGTTTTATGGTCATTGAAGTTATTTATAAAAACTACCTCAAAACTTAATAGTCCACTTCTGTCTTGGTCCAATGTGTTGAATACATAATGCGCGTACTGGGCGGTGTTTGCTGTAATTATAAAAGTATACTATTAGGAGGATGTACTACGTATGATAAAATTGCTTATAGTTTATGGAATGTTTCATTAAAATATATCTGAATAGTTACATCGCACGTAATTTCTAAATTTAGAGTGTAATAAATTTAATAATAGCAGCAAGAACGATTATTGTACCTACAATTGTCAATATTATAATAGAGAAAGCCAGTAATTTTTATCTACGTTTAGTATCTACATTTTATTCCAGGATATTATTGCGTAAAGTACCAATTTGGTGTAGTCAAAAACTTTGTTGCAAATTTCTTTAACCATATTATTAATATCTATAATACCAGTAAATCTCAATGCTTTTCGTAGGGCAATGAGGGCATTGCATTATACTGAAATGAGATGTATATGGCTTAGTCTGCTCAGGACATTGCCACTTATTCAATTTACATAAGCACTCTCGATGACTTTTTTTACCTCGATAAAGTATTGTATTGTCCTTGTATGCAATTTTTTCCTGCAATGCAAATACTTGTGTTTATATTATTTGTGGCGTTATTTAAATCGCGGCTCAGGCTCAATTTTTGA
This sequence comes from Elbella merops, assembly GCA_018244855.1. Lineage (NCBI taxonomy): Eukaryota > Metazoa > Arthropoda > Insecta > Lepidoptera > Hesperiidae > Elbella > Elbella merops. The sequence goes on from DWMG01003059.1 coordinate 8,111, forward strand.
AACCTTCGAATCATTAGGTACATAGGTGCGAAATCCCCACGCCTTTGGTTCATAAATATTACACAAGTGAGAAAGGATCAAAGGATATCGGTAAGGATTGCACCATTAAAGGACTGTGGAAGCCATGCCAATTCAGTGTTAGAAAGATATCGCTTAATGCTTTGCACGGGCTTTGAAAGTAGCTGTTGCTCCAACTTTCAATAATAATTACATATATATTATGCAAGTTTATATGTAAACACTAATCACGATATCAATAAATTCCATACCAATTCCATGTTTGCTTTCTAACAGCAGAACGTTTCAGTGTAGACGTTCATTAATGCTCACTCACTACATAGGGCACTAGTAATTGTTACTAGAAGGAATATGATTGGTTAGCAGTTTAAAATTCGAATGGAAACTTCCTTAAACGTTAAAAAGTAATGATGTAAATCAATTTGTACTTGTTAACAATCCATCACACTACCGATTTAAAGTTACTGCAACAATTGATGATTTTGTGTTGGTCACAAAATTTATTTGGTAGATAGTTGTTACAGTTGCAATATACACCCGATATATCGTTGGAAATAGTTGTGTAATAAAGATAATGTTACTACAACACACTACATTTTTCTTTTAATATAATTCATACACAGTTGCATGCATTCAGTTAAGAGTACACACATTAGTTATATTTCAGTAACAAAACATAAAAGCACTATCATAACATTTTTTGTATACAACTTCAGCAAGAACCATCTTCTGACATGAACTGAACTAGTGAATAAATGTAAATAAAACACAAAAATCGTTACATTTACTTTATTTCAAGTAGGTACATAGTGGTTTTAGATCAATTGGAATAGACATACGTCCAATAAATTACAGTTAAAAACCTGGAAAATGCCTTGGTGCTCAGCATTCAAAATACTGGTTGATTCTATAGACATGTAACTCAAAATTATCACAATGGAATAAATTGTTGAGATAAGACCTAAAAATGTTTGGTTTCCTTCATGTTTCCACCACAATTATTTTTTTTCCCAACAAACAATACTTATTAAATAAATCAGTTTTCAATCCATATTCTTAGTTAGGAAAATGTACACAATCCATCCATACAGATACAAATGATGTTATTAAAATTAACTTAACGGTTAAGGTTTGAGATGAGTATAGGTCCTGCCACTAAACTTAAGGTCCAGTTTATTACAACAACTAAGTTTGTGCACTTAACTGATTCCATGTGGATGAGTGGTGCCATGGATCGAGTGCCATCAAAGAGCGCCACATTGAATCGGTTAAGAGCAAATTATAGAAGTGCACTGAGGACTTTGAAACCATGGATTGGCTCATGCAATAAAGCATGACTGACAAACCAAGTCACACAGTTGGAATGAGAAACCCAGCATAAAGGCAGACTTAAAATTGTCACAGTAAAAGTGAAGCTCAAGGTTCGTGCCAGGAACTATACAATGTGGTGTTCTCCCACTGACAATGGACAGTCCTTATTATATGAATTACACTAGAATAACTCCTCCAGTTTGCTGCTGGTACACCTCTATTGTGTCACCTTCTTCCATCTCTAGTGATGTTGGAGTGTCATTTTCATTGATGGGCTGCCCATCAAATCGGAACCGTACTACCTGCATTGATAGACCCTGGAATGGAATAATATAAATATTATAAAGTATACCACATTTTGTCATTTCATTACTCATATAGTGTTACAGTAACTTTTCACAATATTCAACACTGGTTTCTAAGATTAGCAATTTCATGATAAGATTAATAAAGTATGATGCTGAATTACTTGAGTTGAGTTGGGAAAGGTATTTTTGGGTTTTTCTAAATTGGAATTTCTAATAATGGTACAATACAATACAATACAATGGTACTATTGAGACTTGATTTAAGGACCTAGATTTTACTGCACCAGTAAGTTTAAGTGTCCTAAAACTTTAAATGCCTATAGTAAAAATACTTGAGTTTTCTTAAATTCATTAATTTATGACAAAGCATAAGAATTTTCCTCATATATAATAAAATATAATAAAAGAGGAGGAAAAAGGACAACTTCTAGTTTCATAAAAATAATGCTAATAGAATGAATAATTAACAGTTACACTGTGATTTATTAAACTGTACAAAAACTTTCAATGACTACTGAATGATTAATTATTAATTGACAGTAGTGTTAGTCACACTCCTACTAGATGATCTGACAACCTGAAGACAGCAGTAAGCTGCTGGATTAGGAAGGCCCAGGACCAGGAGTAGTGCCTATTAGGGGAGGCCTATGTCCAGCAGTGGACATCTAAAGGCTGACAATGATGACTATTAATTATTATTTAAAAATTGTATAGCTTCTTTACCTAATATTACAATAACTTTATGTTTTAAGAATCTTTATTTGACTAATTAGAATACAATATTGATTTTTACAATGCCGTCTTTTGCCAGTTACAATTATGTTCCATCACAAAATGTTGTGTGAGTACATCACATAGACAACTTTGTTGTATGTGTGTTTTTTGTTTATGAAATACTTAGAAAGGATCTATTCTCCATAGATAATATGAAGTTTTATTTACAACATAAATATATGGATTTATGTTCAACAGCCACTAATTTCTAAGATAACAAACAGTTCAAACAATTTAAAAATATCAAAAAGCTGATTGGCCTAAGCTAACATTCAATCATGATATGGAAGTTTCCGCTAAAGTGTGATATGTAAGGATTTAATTATGGCCCTACTAATACCTTGTTCTTCGCATGAATTAAACAATCAGAAATCAATATTTTCATAATCTTTTGGAAAGAAGCAATAATCATTGTGATAAATATATTTCAGAGTGAAAATTAGGATTCTAAATATGATGTCTAAGTACTGTTTCATTGTATATTTGTTATTTCATTTTAATGGTTGTTGTGCTTAAAGAAAATTATCAGAATTTCTAGTACAAGCAAACCAGGACCATTGTCATTGATGTAATGTATAATTGTATCGTAACAATCCTATCATATTGATTATTAATGAAGACTAAGAAGATGTTTTTTGCAGTTGATAGCATTCTGTCTCAAGGTGGTAGGTGTTATTAATCAAATAATACATTAATGAATTATCATGTAATATATAATGAAACAAAGATATATCTATATCACAAATAAAAATAAAATTGACAAGACAAATATTAGTAGTTATAATCCTAATACCTAGACTCAAGGTGTGACCCGGCATGGCCTATTTTGCCATTGTTCACAAAGCACATAAGAAAAATGCGTGTCTCAGTTAACAATGCTCTTGGTCTGCTAATTCAAAATATTAATCAAAAGTATACTTACTGCTCTATCACAGTAAGCGTTCATCAATTTCCTGAGCGGTGTGTGTTTTTTGATTTTGAATTGGACAATAGCATTATCTTGTCCTAAGACTTTCAAGTTGATGTGTTCGCTCTCTCCCTGCAATTCAATATTAACAACAATGTAACACTAGAATTATAACTCACGATTTATATTCACATTTAAACCAAGGAGGGCACATTTTACGTATAACGCCATGATTACAGGTAAAGCTTTAACCATCTTCAAAGTCTGACAATATAGAAATTTATGTACCTTTTTCTCGTCCGCCATTTTAGGAAAAGCTTATTTTAGTCGACTAATGACACAAGAACTAGGCACTCCTAGAAAATTAGAACGCGTTTAATATAAATTAAGCACAAATGACAGAACCGTGATCCGGTGGCGTGGTAATGGCGTCCGGGCGAGTGGCTTGGAGGAAACAGCGCAGTGCTGCCAATACATGCGCAACAACTACCACGCAAATGGCGCGCTTCTGCGCACTGAACATAGTTCAATAAAATGATAATGCACTTGCTTAGCACACCTAATACATCATAAGTATGACGACACAAAATATATAATAACTTTTTTGCTCTAATCTATCTTTTTTTAATATTCGTGGGATTTTTTTGAAATACGTTCTAGAACGTCATCGAATACAGAGTTCGGGTGAGTTAATCCGAACAGATAAAGGACGAATGGAAAATTATTCTAAAAACTGATATTTTTTTCTAAATAACTTATTGTACATTTACTTTAATGTAAAGGAAATGAATATTTCAATTATAAAAGTATTCCTAATGTTATCCGTTAGTACCCATGTTTGCCAACCTAAAAATGATTAACGTTTCCGCAATAGGGTTGTGCACTATTATCCGCTTTAGCCGGATGTCGCTAGGGTTGTACCTAACAAGAAGTCCGAGAACAGAGA
>DWMG01003060.1:0-12374 GCA_018244855.1 Elbella merops
TTAAGGCCATAGTCTGCCACGCTGGCCAAGTGCGGGTTGGCAGACTTCACACACCTTAGAAAATACTTTTTTTTTTTATAAATTCTAAGGTGTGCAGGTTTCCTTACGATGTTTTTCTTCACCGTTAGCAAGTGATATTTAAATTTAAAACGCACTTTTGTAAAGAGGTGGGCGCCATGCATTTGAACCCAGCACCCCCGGAGTGAGAGGCTGAATTCTTAACCACTGGGCCATCACTGCAATTAGCACAGCACAGCACATACAATAGTTTATTTATATTTTTGTGTGGTATTAATATACATATATAGGTATATTAATTTTCGCCGTGCCGTGCTGTATGTACAAAAATATTCGAGCAGTGATGAATTATTTTCATTGTACGTTATTTCTTAATCTATGCGCCCAAATAACAAGCTGCGAAGGACAAAGTTTATCTTCATAAAATTATCTTTAAAATGAAAAAAAATCGTAAAGACATTAATACGACAGACATTAATTGAGATATACCAGTATTCGAACAAAAAAAACAGTAAACAGAAAATCGTTTGATGGAAAACAAGATAATTGCCGTCACCGTGGTGCAAGAAAAGCCATAAATTATCCAGTATGTTAGTTTTTGCCCGCACCATTGAGCAATGACCGCATTAAAGTGGTTCAAAGTAACTTACACATAAAAAGTAATTAGAATTGAAACATACTTAACGTATTAAGATTCTGATACATTATTAAAATTGTAAAGTCTTTCGATTTAGTATTATTAAAATTTCATTTCGCTGTTGGGCACGAGTCTCCTTTTAGAACAAAACAAGGTTGAATAGGCTCCATCTTAGAACGCATCCGCGTTTTCCATCAGGTGGGATCGCGGCCAAAGGCTAGCCTATCATATGATAAAAAGGAACGAGCAAAGTATGGCCGTACCAGATGGTATGGCCTTACCTTGTTCTGGTCTGGTTCTGTTGGTAAAGTCTTACCTTGTAGCCACGAACAAGGTAAGAGACCATAGTATAGCAGGCTGGCCGAGTCAAGGCTGGCAAACTTCATTTGACTCATAATGTTTATTGTAGATACCAAACAGTATTCAGACCCACGGTAAAGGTAGATTTACTGTATAAAAATGCAAAGAAATATACAATATTATAAAATGCGAAATATACTAAATATATACATATATTCTATTCTCTATATCTAGTATTGCTTAACGAATTGATTTTTTTATTTTTATTTTATACACAGAGAATAATAATCGACACAAAAATTATAGTAAGGAAATTTTGTACATTGGCGCTGCTTATCCTTTTAAGTCTTAAAGCACCAATGTAAGACAGACTGGAAGACGAAAGACAGGCGGAAGAAACTTAAAGTCTAAGAGATGTCTTCCAGCAGCACCATGAATGGAAAGTTAGTAAGATGAAATTAATTGTTGATTAAAATAGATACAGTATTACTTCAATTTTTAAGTAAAAACAATTAATTTTACATATTTCCTTAACTATGTTCATCTGTTTGTTAATAGGTGCCACTATACACTATTTTAATCAAGACTGTATTAATAGACAATCAATTGATTCCTTAGTAATATTTGCAACGATTTTTATGCAACTTTGAGTTTTATATAGGCTACATAATATTATTGCGGCGATGACACCAAACAATTAATTCCAAAATAGGAAATTCTTAAAGTACTTAAAAAAAACATCAACAACGGTATTGATTGAAGAAACATGTACTCATTAAACAGAATACATGGGACTAAAACGTAATTGATGAAACGTAGGAGTGTACCTACTGCTCTCCTTTGCCTACCTCAACGGGGATTATAGGCATGATGTTACGTTTTTTAAATAGAAAAAAGTAGAAAGAAACCTACACTTGAAGTAACTTCTTTGAATAAATGACTCCATTAACTTCTACGAACCTTCAAAGAAATGTACACATGTCGGACATAATTATAGACTACACTTTTTGAAGTACATACTAGTAAGACGATGGTAACATGTAAAATATTCACAAGTGGAATAGAAATATGGTGTTTTAATGACTTCTGTAACAACCTAACATCACTTCTGTATTTCCCTGAAGGGCTAAGTAGATTGTGTAGATCACTCCCATGATTCACCGTTTGCTATATAATTCCCACTGTGCACTAGGGCGTGAACCTAACGCAATACATCTGGCACAAACAGTCTCCTTGCTACTTCTGGGAATTTCAAATTTGATATGCCCTATAATGCTTCCATGATATATGTAAATATATACCTACATTAAAACAGTGTCAGATCCGTTTGGTCCCAATAATCCTTCCTTATCTTTCTCACTCCGTGCCGATAGAAATACTATCAAGTAAGTAAACTTGTCTCTCGAAATCACTGTTTCCCTTTCCTGCCAGAAGTTTTGCGGGCAGTATATTTAAGTGAAATAATAATTCCCGAACAGGAGCAACAAATGTTATTAATTGTTCCTACTTATAGATATTTGCAACTACAATAAATCTCTAAGAGGTTTCTATTAGGAATAGTCCTATTGCCCTACACTACACGAACAGTAGTGTAGTTTAAGTTAAATTTAAAACTTTACGACCCGTCGCCAATCTAATTTCAATCTTATTTTGTTTTATAAATATATAATTAATATTTTTGTTATTAGTCTTATAACTCATTTTTTAATTTTCAGTATATAAATCTGCTAGATATCATGGTCATACACACAAAGTCAACTATTAAGGAATTGGGACAAAGTAGCATGAAAATGGCTTAATATTTGGGTGTATATCACACCGTCCAGATCAGAACAATGCGTGCAATTGGCATTATTCCTAAACAGATTTTTGTACAGATTCCTGTAAAGTTTTCTAAACAGAAGGGGAAGAAAAAGAGGAAGGATGTATTAGTAATAACAACGAGGCTATACAAGTAAATACATTTTTTTTATTGTTGGCAGGTATTTTTCGCCCTGTTGTCCGTAGCGGTCGCCAAACCCAAGCCCGGCGGCTTATTTGGTGGTGGTGGTGACGTAAGTATTTATTTTATATATCCCCAAAAGAAACCTTTTAAATATTTTAACATTAATACCATTAAAAACCCGCTACATTCATTGTCAAGATGTCTCAGTTGTTTTCTGCAAAAATAAGTTTTGAGGAGTTTTGTTATTTTTTATTTCATTTTTAAAATAAAAAGCTTGTGATCTCATCTGTATTAAAAAATCATATTTTATCTAACATTTTCCATGTAACATGTTCCAGAGCGATAATAAACATATTTAACAGTAAAATAACGATATAAACACAACCGTTCAAAAATCTACACACATACTATATATGTACATACATATATAATTTTAATATCATTGAAGGTTCTTCGCGTTAATTATCTTCTATTTCTCTCCCTACCAGTATTTCCACCAGCCTGCATTTGCAGTAGCCCAGCCCACGTACACAGTGGCCCAGCCCGTGGTGCACGCGGCGCCAATAGTACAAGCCGCGCCCGTCGTCCACGCCGCGCCCGTGATACAAGCTGCGCCAGTTGTCCACGCTGCCCCAGTGGCCATCGCGAAACCAGCCACTAGCTACTCATCATTCCAACAGGTAACGTTTTAATAAAATAAAGCATAATCGTATAACAAGTAACAATAGTATTAGAAAAAGAACAGATAAATTAAGATTAATCTGTCGATATGTGGAGTGTGGTTTATGTGTCTTAATTTAATCGTGGCTGCAGCGAATTTAATAACTTTTAATGCATGGGCTGTAGGCGTAGTACATTTGACAGTCAGCTGGACAACTTGATTTAATCTGCACTCAACTTGCCGGTGCCAAGTATTATTGTGCTTGTAATTTTTTCGGCATAAGTTGGATTGATTTCCATAATACATTGAAATCGTTCTTTAATCTATCCATATAAGATTTCTACTGCCTTACCCTAAAAATGAGCATACCTTTTTACGCCAACGTATAATACCGACATATAATACCGTAAATACGTATAATACCGTAGATGTTTATAGCATATTCACGTGTTAATTTATATTCATCATGGCATTTAATTCTCAATAATTTTTTTTCTAGATTGTTCATCCAGTATCAGTAGCGCAGCCAGTGGTGCACGCGGCCCCCGTGGTGCACGCAGCGCCCGTAGTGCACGCGGCGCCCGTGGTGCAGGCCGCCCCCGTGCTGCAGAAGGTCGTGTCGTATGGTGGATCGTACGGCTCGTACGGTCATGGCTGGTAAACTTTGTGTGTGTGTGTAATTGTAAATAATGTTCTACAACAGTTATAATTGTTTACGCGTTGAGATCATGTCCGTTCTGTCGGCGTGGTGCAAATAAATTATTATTTTAATCAGTATTCATATCTGTTGTTTCATTTATATTAACGTGCATGTACTAAACCTGAAATGTGTACATATATCATATATAATTTTAATCAAATTTCGGAAGATGTTCGTGTAATGAAGATCATGAACTGCAACAACGATACACTGACACTTTTCCATGATATAATATAATTATTGTCGTAACTTTTCGAAATTTTAATATCATATTATTAAAAAAAAATAGTGAGACGAAAGAATAGTCAATACTTATGTAGAATGAAATTGTTGATGAATGTATTTGCCGTAGAAGTCCAATATTCACATATCTTGTTCAAATAGATCAAATATCAGGCGTATAAAAAAGTCAAGAATATAGAACAAGAACATTAGATCTGTAAAGATAGAGATATTCGGCATTCGATGCTGTCTGCCTACCCCGTAATTGACCTGACATGTCAATATAATAATAACGTAATAAAATTGGGTCGATCACAAACCTACATACTTTTAACCGTGTCATCATTATGAATATATAATAACGAAAAACTATAATAGTTCCAATGAAATATTCATTTAATTGCTATCGATCTCGCAGTAGTGATGTGCTTTCAATACACTAATCAATTAATAACACGTAACTCATAAGGAGACAAGTTTTCACGTACTGAATGTAACTTCTCCCTCTACATGACTATTAATTTCAAATGCAAATTCTATTAAATTCGCTAACGTTAATTATGAAAACTATTAAACATAGAGATCCAAACGACTATAAATTGACAGTTTCCTGAATGTAATACGCAGGTAATACGATATAGAATACGATAAACGATGTAACAAACGACAACGTGTCGTAAATTTCCGTTTATCGTGTTGTTGAATCGATAGTTACGGTGCGCCAGCACATCACTACGTCGCGTGTGGAGCCGCACATCAGCTCAACCACTATCCTATGAATCGAATAATGATCAGTGTGGCAATGATTTTTTATACTCTTTTCTTTTATTTGAAAGTACTATGAAATGAAGTATGGTGACTATAGGAAGAGGACGTCAGGTCTGCAAAGGTATTTGGCACTGAGTGATCTCTGCGTAAGCCACAAGGGACCAGGCGTGATGATGAAATAATAATGTATTTGTCAGTGTAACAAGACAAATCCTGTTTTTTATCCAATTCTTAATACAATTGTTATATGGCTTCAAAAAAATTGAAATGAAATATAACTTCAATATACTATAATAGAAAATAGCAAAGTAAATACTTTTTTATATACACATTTTATATAAACATTTTTTTATTAAATATGTGATTTTGGAATCCAAATATAAAATAGAACAACCCAATATAGCGATAGATTTTTAGTAATAAAAATATTCGGAATAATTCGTTATCAATGTGACAATTAAACATTTAGTCTTAAGTACTAGGAATAATAAATAGACCTATTTAAATAATACGATTCGAATATTTTTTTTTAAATAAGCAAAAAAAATCTTATATTCATTTACTTGTTTCATAGAAACACTAAGTGTACATGCACACATTGGACATTTACAAAATTACTACTTTAAAAATACAGAATCATCACCTTTATCTTACTAAATGATTTCACTATGCGTACACGATACTTCTTAAAGAAATATACTATCTTTCTCCATTATTTTTTAAATCAGATTGCGTTATAAATTATATCAATAATTATATATTTTTTGTTAAATAAAAATAACTAAATGTATAGTAAATATGTATGTAATAAATTTATAAGATATATCTATTTAATTTCATATAACATCACGCTTGTATTTATTTCCTCTAAGATGTAGGTAGAAGAGTGTAGTGCACTCCTATTATTCACCATTTATGTTTTACATGCATCTACCCATGTAATAAGGTGCGAGCCTATTGTCAATATATCAAACTTCGTAAAAGTCAAAAAGTCAATCACAGGAACTATCCGGAAAACTGCCGACTCATGGTGACCATACAGAAACTATGGCGTTTCAGTACACCACAAAGTTTCAGTGGCTCAAATACCTTTGCAAGAGACACACTGTGAAATGAACTTTGATGTGCCCACTGTATAGTGAACATATTACCTATTAAATAAAAAAATAAATTGATAAAACATATATTAATTGTGTAAAATAACATTTTAGTTGTTTCCCCACAAGTGACTGTGAGATATGCCTAATATTATTATAACGTTTCATATTATATATACAAGTCTTACAACAGTTATTTAAGATGAACGCGTGGTCAGGAGAAGAAGAAGATGTTATGGGCCCAACGGTGACTCGTAAGTAGTGTTTTGTTCCTACTTTTTGTAACCATCACGTCTATATTTCCCGAAGATAATTACTTGTAACAATATTAATTTGTCCTATTTTTTTATATGTGATATTTGCTATTGTACAAGGCTTTAATATTTCAAAAAGTTAATTAGTTTTAAATAATTATTTTTCATGGTTCATGTTATATTTGATATATTTATAATTTAATAATATATTTAATAATTCAAACTTAAAAAATTGAGTTTTGGAATTATTGAGAATAAAACATTGGGATTTCGCAACACACATAATTTGACTTTGTTATAATTTTTACTGCCTGATTATATATTATTTATTGAATACGTACTTCGTACCTACATTTAAAGCAATTTAAGGAATACGAAACAATGTACCTACCTGTCCTATACATACCAATAGGACGTACAATATCTGAAAATTTGCCAAATTACGGCCGCACAATCTGCCCCTTTTCAAAAAGGTCATCGACAGAGGTTACTGTAGGTCAATCGAAATCTAAATTAAGTTTGACCTAGTAATTCAACAACATGTGTACATATGTAGGTAAAATAGTAATTTCTAATAAGTAAAATGTCTAGCGCCAAACCTTCACATTTTCGAACGATAGCCATCTCATACTGCGGAACGAAAAAATAGTTACTGATATTATTGTGTATGAAGAATAAATAAAAATTAATTAGCCACTCGTAATTCACATTTCCTCTCTTTTTATTTTCATTCACATTGAACCGTTTAATTCATCATTCTTCTTCATTCACGACTTTTTAAAACGTACATCAATATTGATTTATACGTACGTACCATATACGTAACCATCCATTTCAATATATACGTAACCATCCATTTCAATATATACTACAATAACTTATCTTATAATATTTTCATTATTTTTTATTTACATTACGCAGATATAGTTAAGCGATCCATAAGAATTTTTCAAACTGTCCATTCATCCAGATTTAAATGTTATTATGTAGTTTAATAACGAGAAGTGACTGCTGGTGAAAATTAGTCGAACAAACCTATGGAGTTTTGTTTGACATTAAATTGCAAGAATTTCAGTCTGACGTTCACATACCTGCCCTCACATACAACTCCTTAAAATTTGACTATAAAAAATTTTAACTTCTTGATACTAAACGTATCTGTTTAATGTCCTAAATTTATAGTTTTAATTCGTCATTCGTCATTTATTTATAGTTTTAATAACTTGCAATACTTTCTATACAAGAATCAGAAGGCATTTCATGTACATGTCTCATTTCTTCATGTCTGAACTCCAAACTGTCTTGCTCTAAACTAAACGATACTTTGTGATGAATAAATAAAATAATCAATAATTTTTAATCTTTTTATAAGTTACACGTAAAATTAGAAAATAAATGACTTACATATTATTGATAAGAATGTTATTAAATTCAATACAACATGAACTTAAAAAACCATGATCACTGCTAAATCAACAACTTCAAAATTCAACTTCAAAAACTTCAAAATTAGTCATCAATGGTTAAACTAAAGTGATTAAGTGTCTTCGAAGCGAACACAGCTGCATGCCACAACAAACCCACAGTTTATCATGATAAATGGACGGAAATGCTCCTGAAATGCAAGCGAGCGAAGCCTCAACGCGATTTGCATAACGAAGTTGGTAATTAACATTTTGTTTGTTCATACAGACAGTTGCATCTAGCTTTAAAACAACTGCTACAATTATAAACTAATAATTGAGAACTATGTTACTGTTGTTAGAAAACATTACATCAATTTTCACGAGTTATAATGTCTCAAGTAATATGGGGTTAGCCTATTACCCTAAACCAGAATGTCAGACTCCGAGCTACCAGAGGAATTTGTTTTTAACTTTATGTCTATTTTCTCCGATGGGGTAGGCAGTGGAGTGTAGTACAGTCCCACGATTCACCTATTATGTTCTACGTCCTACCACGTAATGGTGGATACGCCAATTACCGTCCAAATCCAGATTCAGAGTGAGTACTAGGAATTTAAAATGCCTAATAATACTTTGCCTTCATACAGACATACTATCAAATTCTGAAGATTTATCGTGAATGATAATAATATTTCTACGTCTTAATCATTTGTAATTTAAACTACATTTGTACTAAGAAACCATAAAGCATTATTACGTTATGATATTACAAATTACATAATTGACTTATTTCTGTGTTCCATTTTCTGCCGCTAATGAGCTATATATAATGCGGTCTCCAATTATAGTGTGGTAAAAAGTTCGCAAAGTTTACCTAAATGACCTTCATTGTGGGTTATCGCGCCCTATATCTTTTCATAGATTAGTATTCCACCATGACTTTTATTCGTTTATTCCGGAAGACCTTTCTGATATAAAGATAGATAACTTTTTATTGTTCACACGCCATGAGGTATTACAGTTTATACCGACAATTAATATTAACAATGGGCGGCCGTATAAATAAAATCGATTTATTCCAGACATCCCTAAAATAATCTAAGAAAATATAATACTTTTAGAGGACACTTTCATTATATTAATTTATAAATATTTTAGTAATTATGGCCAACAGCGTTAAAAACAGCTAACGATTACAAACTTATAGGGAGCAAACCGCTGACAATCGTAGATATTAAAATGCCAAAATATGTTATAATCGTGTACATACGCTTATATACAGTATTAATTCATTATACATACATCGCTTATTAACTTTTAAAAAATCATAAGATTTTTAAACGATAATCTATAGAATACTAGTCTAAGGTTTATTTCTCAAAATAGATGAAATGAAGTGAAACTTTAAGGCTTATTCACTAGTATGATGAATGTTTTACAGGTGCTGCAAGTTGCAAAACATCTACACCTCCCTTAAAGAATGGCAACGAGCTGCGGGAGTCTGGATATTTAATAGCCGTCGGCTCCAGAACAGCCAGGTACATGTACCATACTGTAAACTCTTTTGTTGCTTGAAATTACATTTATGTCCAATGAAAATTTCGTTTTGTAATGGTTATTATATGATATACGAGTATTACCATATGTTTCTTATTTTCAGGTTTCGTCGAAAACGCAAGTACAAAATGCTTGTAATTTTCATAATTATATTATACTTAATATTATTTGCAGTGGCTATAGCAATGTCAGTTTTGTGTAAGTATTCTTTCAAGCTTCTCTGTTACCTAACGATATGCTATTTTTGGGCTGACCGCACAATCAATAATCGAAACAAATCCTACGCATTTCAAAAGGCTTACTCACTAAACAATCCATGTTAATAAAACCCAGAAGGACACCAACAAAATTGTACGTCTGTAAACTAAAAATAAAAACCAAAAGGCACAGCGTAACCACCGGAACATAAAAACGTTCGTGAAGACTCGCTGCTAGCGATCAACCGTGCAAAAGTCGACCATTTCCGGTGTGGCGAACTTCCGTAGGACCGTAAACTATAGCGGGGTTGTCGTGCGTTTTTTCGTAAATATGAAGTAAAGATTAAATTCCTCAATAAACTTTACCTGCTAAAATATAAGAAACGAATTGTCAACTGCACACATATGTCACCGTCTGCTAAAAAAGTTTAAGAACTTTGTATCAACACTAAATTTATTTATAACAAAGAGCCGCGTTTGATGAAATACAATTTAGAACCAAACATAAAGGTACCAATATTAAGTAGTGTAATAACCAAATAATTTTATTATCAATAGTTACCGTCAGCATAGCATGGAACATTAATTACATTTGGATCGTTAATTATACCTCATTTCTAGATGTAAAACAGAAATTAAACAAACCATCTCATATATGTGAAAGCAAGGAATGTCTACGATCCGCTGCAAGTTTAGCATTGTCTATGGACAAGACAGCAGACCCCTGTCAGGATTTTTACCAGGTAAGATAATAATTACCTTATTCGTTTTTTTTGATGGAGGAAGAACATTAAAAGACATCAAAGATGGGATCATGGTTTGACTATGGTTCAACCCTTCTCCAGTTGCGGTAAAAGGTTAGTTTTTAATGATAAATAATAAATGAGTACTGTAACCATTTTGATAACTATTTTCTTTTCCAACCAATGATAACTATTTTCTCTTTCTTTAGTACGTATGCGGCAACTGGGCACAAGACCATCCCCGCCCCGACGCATATCACTCCTACGACTGGTTCCGGGATAAGCAGAATAAGGTGTACACGGCCGTGAGGGATTTCTTAGGGAAAAACTCCACGCAGCAGCCTCGACCCGTTCAGCAAGCGAACGATATGTACGCAGCGTGTATGGACACCGGTAAATTTAATTACTTTTCTTTACTTACTTACTTTTCTTTACTTCTTTACTTAAGATTAAATATCTTGCTAACTTTCTTAAATGAAATAAATGTTGCATGGATTGGAAAATAATAGCTATAGTTGAAAAATTTAAAAATGTCGCGAACATAATTTTTTATACCCATATAACCTTTAGCGTAGATTAGTACCTATGTCAATGAATGAAACGAAGTTGTCGAGGAGGAGCTCAAAATACTGATATAATATATAAAAATAACGAATGTTAAGGATCCATCAAACTCGAAATCAAAATCTACATATTCGAATATGTATAGCCGAATTACTGATTTCTTAGTGATGTTTGTAAAACATTCTCTTCTAGAAAGCAGCTTTGCTTTGATATAAATTTTGGATTTTCTAAAAAAAACTAAACGACTTAATGAATTCTTTCTGATTGTTACAGAGACAATAGACAAACGTGGATTAAAACCTGTTTTTAAAATATTGAAGGCTCTTGACCTTCCTTCCTACCCAACTTTTATAAACGTCACTGATAATTTCGATTATTCATCCTACACGTTCAACTGGTTGGAAGCTGTAATAAAAATAAAAATTGAGTTGGGAATGGATGTACTGATAGGTTTCGACATATTTACTGATCCAAAGAATTCATCCATTTACAGACTATTCATGGGATCTCCTGAAACGACTAACCCTTTTCCAAGGTAAACGATTTCACCAGGAAACCTCATTGATAAAAATAAAAAGAAGATATGTAACATTGTTATATTTTTTAGTAGTCACAATGAAAAACGACGCCACGGTTGGTATGCTTCAGAACAGTTCTTACGTCTTCAATCTAATTTCCTCTTGAACAAAGCAAAACATAAAGATACAGATGAAAGCAACGAGAAATCCGCTCAAGTATATAAATTATTTTATGCAGAATTAATGAAACTATTTATATTAGACGCTGGTGTAACCAAAAACTCAAACCTGAGTGAAGTGGAATTGGACCAGAATATATTTTTAGCTGCCAACGAGTATTATAGTATAGATAATGATATGTATGAGGTAAATTGAGCATATCTATAAACACTAATTCGTCCCGGATTACAATTCTATTAGGAACATTTAAATCAGAAAGCTTAAAATATTTTATTTCAGATAGAAGATAGTAATGATACGAAATCGGATGTAGATTTTTTGCCAACTGTACCTGAATATACCGTAGATGAAATACAAGCTCATACAGATATGATTGTAGAAAGCAACAATGGCACAGCTGTCCCGATTTGGAAAAGATATTTAGAAGGTGTTTTCAATATCAGTGAAGTATCTTTAGATTTCGAGAAAGATAAGGTACTGATTTCGGATCCTGATTTAAAATACATGGCTCTTATGGCCGCCATCATGTCTAAGCTGCCTCCTGTCACCATTGAGTTATATATCTGGATTAAGGTCAGAAGTGATATGTAATTATTATTATTATCTA
>DWMG01003061.1:0-12372 GCA_018244855.1 Elbella merops
ATTCGTACCACATCTATACTCGTATATGTAAGTTTAACCTTAGGATTTAACACTCAGGCGACGAGAATAAATGAGTCTTACTGAAAATGGCAGGGTATGGAGTTAAATGTGTTCAAGGACTATTGCGAATTTACCACATAGGCGGCTACGTACTCATAGTATCGATTATCATAAAGCAAATAAAAATATAATACAAACTTACCCGCTAGCCCAAACAAAAGCAGGAGGGCAGGTCGCATTTTTCTGCGGTGTGCTATCAACACTGCGCAAATAATCTACGTGATTTATTACGAATGTCGCTATTTATACAATTCTGAAAATGGATTATAAGATAAAAGAAAGGTATATTGATTTAATTCTCATATCAAAAATATGACCGTTATCTTATATTGTTACGAACAGATTTCCGACCGCATACACGCCCTTGTACGAAACCGGATTTTCACTTATTGTTTCATACATAGCCGCGTAAAAATAATTCTTATGTAGTAAGTGCATTGCGTCATTGTCACGTCGTTTTATCAATTCGTTAAAAATTAATTGCTCGTGTCCCGAATCTCCCTTTTTTAATTATCATGGAGAGACTGTTGGTCATGCTTTAGTTAGAGATTAATTTTAATTAAATTCATTTATATACTCTCATTCGTTCAATCATTCAGTCATTTTATCAAAAATTGATTTTAACATGTTTGCTTACGGAAAATTCATTGAAAAGTGAGGGAAATTTAATTATACTCGACCATAAATCTTTTATAATTAATATATCAATATGCCAGGACCCTTACGCGGTAGGCAAAGAGCACTGAGTGTCAAATATATAAATATATACATACATTCTTACGACCTGAACTACTTCTTCTATATAGGTACATCATTATTGTGAATCTTAGCGATTTAAGTATCGGATTAGATTTCTTTTCTTAGAGTACACTCCAAATAAGACTGAAGCAAATAACATTTGCCTAAGCAGTCCCAAGACAAGTCGTAGTCTCAGCTTCGATAAATAATAAAAAAGTACCAAAATAATATAATAAATAAAAGTTAACCATTTAACCATGATAATTTAATCGTTTTCTAATTATCTAATAATATGTGTCAAGAACGTATGCAAACTTATAATATCATGATATAAATGAAACTACAACTTTAATTTGGCGTATTATATTTAAGTGATAATAATGTCAGCAAACCGAAATATTAAAAACACACATTTTGTTCAGAAGGGATATGTTGAGCCAGTTCTAAATCTGTACACTCCAGACCTGTGAAAGGAAAATTATGCGTAGTATAAGCTGTTATTTATTATAATGATCTAAATCTATAATACAAATATCTCAACAGTCTATATACATATGAATAAAAATATATAGAAGTAAAAAAATTTTTCGTACTTATAAGGAAGTATTGTAAGCAGTTCTCAAATTAAACAAAAAATAAAACTAGATTGTTTTTAGTAAGACACTCACTACAATAGTCGAGACCAGATTTGTCTTAAGGCTAACAATACTTGATTATTAAAACTTCTGCGTACTGTCTTCTGAGTCATTATTGTGTCATCTAGATGATACAACACTGACTCAACTGCATATCATCATGATACTTTTAAAATTATTATATGTCGGTGGCGTCGACATTCTGTACCGACAATTTTTAATAATTGAACAGTTATGTTAACATTTTATTTAGTTACCAACAATATATCACGATTTTGATAAAATATACAAAGAAAATAATTTTAATCAAGTTACACATTAATGATTCTCACATTCGAAATGGCAGAAAAACAAACTGAACGTAATTATCACAAAAAGCCTGTCTTAAAACCACTTATAATCAAAGAAAATTACCCGAATTTCCTCAAATCGTTATTTCCCATTGGAAACGGTGGTCCGCGACAGGTGTTTATAAGTAACTGATATATGTTTTCACACTTGTTCCCTACGAAGTGGTTGTCGTTGATGGAAGCGGCGAAGAGTTGCCAAGCTCGTGCATGGTTGCAGGAGACGGCAGCGCAGCCCGGCTGGGAGCTGCCGCCGTTGGGAAAGAAATCCACGTCACCCATGATCCTCTCTATACCGAGTACCCCTGCGTTCGTGTGTATGGCTTCGACGTACACCGCATCGGTTTTCCGCAAGCTATCCTCGTCTCTGTACCACATGGGACCAGCCGGATCTAAAGCTATTGGGAATATCACCATTTACATAAGTACCATTATTTTATGTTCCATTTATTAATTTATTTGTATGTAACAATATATTTATTACATGTTATTATTATACTATAGTAATATCAAAATATAAGAATTTAGCCAAATATGTCTGACATTAATAATGTTGTATTGCGTATTGTTACAATCATTACCACTCATTCCGGAGGTGCCGGGTTCAAAGCCATGGCGCGCACCTCTTTCCGAAAGTGCGTTTTAAATTTAAATATCACTTGCTAACGGTGAAGGAAAACATCGTGAGGAATTTATAAAAAAAAAAATATTTTCTAAGGTGTGTGAAGTCTGCCAACCCGCACTTGGCCAGCGTGGTAGACATGGCCTTAACCCTCTCAATATGAGAGGAGACCCGTATTCCAACAGTGGAATTATAATGGGTCGATTATTACTATTATTATTAAAGATTCTTTTATTGGTGATGACCGTACCGAAAATTAAAAAAAAAAATCATGAAAATATTGACATCATAGAAATAGCTAACGATTATTCACTTTGGTGGCTATAACCAACCTTACAATATCCGCTAGCAAAACCAGAAATTACTCATAGACGCATTACTCTTACCAGCATTTGAGACTGATTTGCAGACTTCGTAGTGTTATTTGCAATATTTTTTTCATATAACTTGCCTGTAATACGGGCAATTTGTCCATTAAGTTGCCTTCCAGCATTGCCCACTATGTGTCCACCCAAACTAAAGCCAACTAGGTGCACAGAATCATACGACATGCCCGAGGTGTCCCTCAGAAATGCCAAGAAAAGCCCTAGGCCACGACCAATGGACGGTACAGCCCTCACTGATGTTGGGTAATACAGCCTGGAGAGTCTGCTCCAGCCCATGATAATGACATTGACGTCGTCAGCTTTTAGTAATTCTTAAATAAAAAGAAATTAAATTATTGTTTGTTTATAATTGAAAATTATCATGCAAGGCAGATACAATTAGATTTTACATAGATCATTTTTTTTCATTTGTATCTCACTGACGATTTAAACTTTTAAGAGTATAGGAAAATATAAAATGGTCTATAAGAATCGATTCGCTGAACAATTTGTGCTGGTAGATTTATTCTATTCGACAACTCAACAAGCTTAGTACCTTCCTTAATAGTAGGATTTAGTCTGCTCCGCGAGTCCTCTTGCCAACCGTGCACCACGACCACGGTGGGCACGCTCGCATTAAAGTTTGACGATCTCACTGATATTTCACTTTTGTATATCAAAGGTTGACCCAAACGTTGATTTTTCCTGAAAAACGTCAATTACAAAATCAATAAATATTAGGTAATTCTATAAAAATCAAAATTCAAAATGTTTAAAATACGTTTGCTATTGTTCAATGTATTTTCAGTAAAATTACATATCATCATCATCATCACCAGCCTTTCTTAGTCCACTGCTGAACATAGGCCTCCCCCAAAGGGGGTTCATGTACGTAATCTCCACGCTGGGCATGCGGGTTGGAGTTCGCAGGGCACGGCTTTTCGCACCGCTGACGCCAGTACCTATTGACTTCGAATCTATCTATCTACTTACCCATCTATACATTTATCTGTCAATCTAAGTAACGTGAAACATATTATATAACAATATAAAAAATTAATATTCAATATCAAAAATCATCTTCAATTATTTCAAAAGCTTAACATATACACATATGTATGTACATATATCTTCTAAACTTAATCGATTTTGTACTCGGAAAGGAAGGCATATTTGACTACTTTACTCACTTTTTATCCATATTCCAAAAAAATCATTTATTTTATATAAATAGACCTTATTGAACTAATAGCAAACAAAGTGCTCAAATAAAAAAATAACAAATATGTTAAAAATGATTTTGTCAGCGGATTATGGTTTTAAAGTGCTACGTTTAAACTTTTTGTAGCAGCTCGCGAAAAAGGATCGCAAACAAGATTAAGAGAAACTGCACCGCACGTCAGTACGTCTTCGATCTCTAAGCATAAAACTTTAAAAACTGGGGTCGACAGAGACTGAACTACTTACTTACGAACAAACTTTGTGGAACGTGTTTGTTCTGGAGCAGATGCTTTTGAAACATACTGAAATTGTCTTCTGAAACTTATCCCCAAACTAAATGTGGGGTTTCCAACATATAATGATTACAATTTACTTTGGTAGCGTTCATTTTTACAAAAACCTTATCACACCTTATAACATTTTGAAGTAACTTTACTAAAATAACTTTCCAAAATTAAGTTTTATAGCAAGCTTTCAAATTGATATACGAGTATGTAATAAAAGTGAAAAAGAAAAAAGAAGTGTTTAAAATAATATTAAATTAAAGTGAAACAACAAAACATTACTCTTCTTTTTTCAACATTAATGTTAGAGCCTGAAAATACAACATTTATTTGACAAGAAGAAATATCTAATACCTTGTAAACAGCAAGAATTGGTCAGCAGCAGGATTTTCGATGAACTGGAGAGTCTTTGGATCGATGGTGTTGTTGTATTCCGAAGTCAGACCAAGCTGCTGCATCGCCTCTTCGTAATTCAAGGATTCCGTGGACGTTCGCGGAAACCATATCACTGGATCAAAAATATTTCAACATTAATACAACTCATAAAGGAAATTTAAAAAACTGTAATTGATTTTAATATATACAAACAAGGGGATTTGTAATCTTTGATATAATGGTATATTAAACAATTTATAATCTGTCATATCGTAATTTTTTGGAAAGTGAAATCCCCTATCTCACTGCCCATTCTTCTGGCAGCTGTAACTTAATCTAATCATTTCCAGATACCATTAATAACTTGCGCCTACTTCGGTACCGGTCCCGTTTATTCAGAATCAATAAAAAAGAATGAAGTTTTAAATAAAATCGCTCAGTGTCTCCCGCGAGCGTAGAAAGTTTAGGTGATTTAAATAAAATATTGGCAGAAGTTCAACTCATGCGCCATTCCTTGCTGGAAATTTGATTTTAAAAAGAAATTCGTCTTCTTCCGTTTGTTGTTGCAATGGATGAATTCTTGGCATCTCGGTGTAAAACTTTGTTTTTTTTCCTTTACGTAATCAAAATGTTCAGTCTTATCAGAAGTACTTTTAATAAATCTTTCTATCATATTGAAATCCTGCAATAATCTCACATATTTCACATACTTATTTATTGATTTAAAAACACTCAATTGCTATTTAATTAAAAATAACTTATCGTCTTATTATTAGAATTCGTTATCGCTATTCCATTTTAAAAATCATCCAAACCCGTGACTAATATTCTCCAATGAGGAATATTTAAGCTCTCATTACGAATTAGCTTCTTTGTCAGAAGTTTTTAAACTAGATTTAAGGATTTCTGGAAATCCATAGCGACTGCCACCTTCCAATGACGCTGGACTAAATTAACCAGATGAAAATTTAAACTGATATATTGACTGAGATTTAAAACTAGACTGGACTTTAGGACTATGAGATAGATTGTGCTCCAACAACAAGCGATGGGAGAATTACTGTAACACAGCTGTAATAATTAAACACTCGCCCCAACACCTACGAAATCACATCTTGACAATGTTTATTATATCAAATACTCTTTCATTTTCTGCTGATAACGAAACAATTATGTTCATTGTATATGTTTACGAGTACATAATATATTATATCTTATCATCAGTTTTAATGACCATATTAATATTTAAATACAGATATTTCATGCACAACTGCAATCTAAGATAATATGTACGCGACCGATTCTTGCCTGATTAATAAATATAGTATATATGAAATACCGACAATCAAAATTCATGTTTTCTCGAATAATAAAGATAAATCAATTGTTTTTCGTTACCTCATCATCATCATCAGTATCACCATCACCATTATCATCATCATCATTATCATCATCATCCTCTATTCCCATTTTCCCGTAGGAATAGAATCGTTAAGGTCATAACAATGTGTTTGTCGCTGAATGTAATCAGAAGAAAAGTTTTTCAATACGAATGGAAAAATAAAGGATATTTGTTATCTACTTTCAATGATCACTGGTACTCGTATATCTTACTACTTGAATAGAAATTTTTTTGCTGCACGTAAATGAGCTTGATTTTCAATCATAAGTGGATTATCAATTTTGTCGTATTGTATGTTGCACTGATTTATAAAAATTATAATTATAAATATATGTTTAGCAGCCTAATGAAGATGGCAAATAGAAGGGAAAGACCTTGCGGTGGGAATTCCAAAGAATGGTCGGACCAGATTTCCGACCAACTAATGGTTTAAAGTAACGGAACGTAATGTAGTCTAAGTAAAGCAGCGAAGACAAATTAACAGGATAAAAGTCAGTCGCGTTCTAATTATAGTTTACATACATTCTGCGTGCAACTAAATTATTAATCAGAAAAGCAGATATTGTATTACACGTTAGACCATATTTATTTTTGTTATTATTTTTATATCTAGAGTATCAAATATATTTTTCTTTAAAGATATAATATCTCGATCAAAATACATATCTAGTGCCTTTTATTTTGGATACAACTTTGGTACAAATTAATATCGACTCATATTATTCAAAACTTTTTAATTTGTACACAGAATCCAGGATTCTCAAAGGAACACACGTACAGACGAATGAAGCAGTCCGCTAACGTTGTTACAGTTGAAAATAAGAAATAAAGCATTGATCGGTCGCTAACACAATTTAGATTCTAGTACCCTGATAGATATTATCTAGTTAAGACACCTTCCATAGGTAAATCATACATATTATATTTATTGTGAATTACGTCAGCATCAGAACGGGATGAAGGCAATAGCACGTATGAAATTGTCTCGTAGGCAACCGTGTTTAAAGATATGGCCGCGTAACCGACGAACGCCTAGAAAATCCGCCTTGTTATATTTTCGATCAATAATCTCCCTTAGTGTTGCCTCTACGTATGTATACTCGTACCTATATACCTGATAGTATTTACTGTGTATACGTAGTTTACATATAAAATCTTTTGTTGTGTATCAATTGGTGCTAGGAAAATATTAAATCCATACAATGTGACTGTGCCTGTAATCTCCGAAAGGATAGACAGATTAGTTAGTGCAATACACATCCACGTTTCACCAGTTACCTTTACGTCCCATCATAGAATAGATGATGGAATAGTGGTAATGCTAAATCGGATATTTAAATTTATTTGTTTATTTGATCATTATTATGCATATTAATGCTCAAATTGATGACAAGTCACACGCCCGAAAATTTTCTACAATATTTTTAAGCGTGCATATCTTTTGATATTCCACTTGCCAGAGTACTACTATATACCTACCCTTAATGGTTGTCATTCAGACAGAAAACTCCGCCACCCCTGCTATTGCATATACGAAAACCATTAAAGTTGTGATAAATTAAATCAAACTTAATCTAAATAACACAAAAGTAAGAAAAAATTTGACAAAAAATTATATTCAATCTTTTAATTTGAAAAATACGTAGGGAGTTACAAGGTTTTATATAAAAACTGAATAGACAAGTGAAATATATACGTGAAAACGACAACTGCTAACAAATTTTGACTTGTATAAATTTTATAGTCAGACAAAAAATCATTTGTATGCTGGTGCTCTGCTTTAATGTACGTCCTCCAGACAATCATACTCTCACCGCATTGAAGACTTACGTTCTGCGATTTATGGCGATTCATAATATATTGCCATCTAAATAATAAGTGGCGGGAACCATCTTTAATATTACCGACACAAGTATTAGTTTATCAACGAAAATTAAAAGATATATTTTCATGCCTGTGTTCAAACGTAAATACTTTAAACATATGGCTAACCACCTATTCCGTGGGACTCAAACGTAACTGGTGAAACGTGAGAGTGTACTACTCTCCCCTGCAAATCCCTTTGAGGATTACAGGCGCGATGTTACTTTTTACTTTATTGATAGTGAATAAAGCTGGTGAAAGTTATTTTTTTGATTAACATTATTTCTTAAGACAAAACGCAGTTTTATTATTATTATCATTTTGCGCATTTAAACACATGCGCAAAATGGTAATAATTAATGTAATAATAATTATTTAAATAATATGAGATAATAATTAAAAAAATGATTCATAATTAATATGTAAAATAATATTCAACTTATAACCAATTAAAAAAGTACAGACTTAATAAACTTAATAAATAATTTCAAACCAAAAGCTCCAAGGTCATAGAATTAATTGAAAATGCTAGGTTGGGACGCACAGTCAAACCTGACTGCAGTAGATATAATGGCTTCGAGTATCTGGCAGTGGAGTATTCTAAATATCAGTTTACTATACCTACCTGCAATTGATGGCTCAGGGAATAAATTCATATTGTTTCATGTGTACCGATACGTATCAATTATAACGGGTATTGTATAACATAGGATGTCTGCCAATGCCATGTGCTTTATTAGTTTCTGTCCGAGATACGGATATTGTTAATTTGAAAATCTGAACTATACGAAGATTGCAGTGCAAGTCAGACTATACATTTTTGATTAGATGTTTAGTTCTGGTGATGAGACTTACCTCATATACCTACTGTTTTAATAATACTTTAACATACATATGTTTGTGCATAATTGTGTATTAATTTGTCATTTTATTAATATATCAAACAAAGTAATAGCGTAGTACTTTGGCTTCCATTCCCCCGCTTCGGTGGTTGTGGGTTCAAAATCTAGCGCACCAGCATTTGGTGCAATTATGTACCTTTTAACTTAAATATCACTTGTGGTAACGCCGAAGGAGAACATGTAGAAACGTGAGGAAACCTGAACACCCGAAAATTTTCAATGGTACTATTCCATAAAGCATGTGTAGCTCGTCCAATGTAGTAACACACAACAGACATGATGTTATAAAAAAGTCACTACAGCTCATAATAATGTTACAATTACTTTAAGAATTTTCAATTCAACCATGTACATATGTAGTTTATTAGTAACTATGAAAATATATACATATAAAATATATAAATATGGGAGTGTACCACACTCCTCTGCCTACCTCTTCGCGAATTACAGACGTTATGTTACGTTTTATGAAAATATGTATGCACGGGCATATGTAAATTAATGTAAGCAATATTAATATCATCCAGGAACAACATTCACATAACCCGGTCATAAAAGCCTGGTGACACCGAAATATTTTCTCACCATTGGTGACTCTTGCTCGTCGAATGCGAATCGTCAAATAATGAGAACGTGAAAAACACTCGTTCCTCACATCTAGTTAATATCCGTATGATATGATCCTCTGCAAACACACAGAGGATTATAGACATTATACTGACTGGGGTAATAATGAATTTAGCATAAAGGATAACCACGGGAATGATCTCGGAATGGCTGTTTGATATTCTGATACCATTTGTGAAATAATAGAAGACGTCCCTGCTCACGTGTGGAGACGTACATCTGTTGGGGAGTGTGATGAAATGCTCGATTTTGACATTATGCCAGAGTAGCTCACGTCGCGAAGCCAATAATTTGGAGCCCTTTGTTTTAACGACCCAACCATTTCACTTTAACTTTCATGGAGTTATGAAGCAGAAATTTAACAAGAACAAGTACTCCGCGAACTCCCCGTACGTTTGCGTTAGCGAAATTGGTTTTCTTTGCAGTTTTAATACTTTAAAGATTTTGCAGTGTTTATAAAATAAACATGTTTCGGCGTTATTTTGTCGAATAACAAATACATACATATGTGTATCAGGAAGAATCACTGGTAAGCACGTAAATCAAATCTTTTATCCATATGAATATTTCACCTATGTAGTTTCTCTTTACCATGACAGGAAAAGATGACTTACTATGACCAGAAACTCGTAACAGTATTTCCTATGAATAAAGAAGCGTTAAACGACAATTACTAGACGTTGGAGTTAGTGCTTTGTTTTCAACATGTCAAGATCATCTAACTCTCTGATTCTAAGGTGCCTCTATGAAAGTTATGTTTCACTTTTAAGACTATATTAAGTATAGTACATAATGGACCGGAAGGAGTGGCCGATTAGGGGAGGCCTATGTCCAGCAGTGGACATCTAGAAGGCTATGATGATAACGTATATTAAGAATAATACTTCCAGATACACGCCCCATAATTTAGTAGAACATTTCCGCTGTTCAATTTATAAAAAAAAGTATTAAAAACAAAATTCATGACTAGACAGTCATGCATATGTCATATGTGTAGTCAAAGCGGTCGAAATTCTTAATGAAACACGATATGTTTTTAAAAACTACCATTTCACATATAACTTTAGTATTTCATATCAACGTTCAACTCTTAATGCTCTGTTAATGTTTTTTTTTTTTGCGCCAAGACAAAGGTGGAAAAGGGCTACCCTCATACGGGAGGGAGGTGGTGAATGCTTCTGCATAACACTGCGACCGTTCGCAGTGATTATGTGGGACTCACGGTGAAGCCGTGCCTTACGCCACTAAACACCACCTGGATGGCTTTAACCTTCTTACGGGTCGTGAAGCCTTCATCAGATGCGCCCCCCTCTTGGGTGATCGAGGGGGTGCTGAAGACTGATATTCCATGCGGCTTCAATAATAATATGGAGATTGTAGGCATCATAGATTTCCTTACGCCGTATTCCTTTTCTATTAGGAGAGTTATAATGTACTTCACTGTAATTTTTAAAACCTTTGGGTTAGGTAAAATAATACATAATAGTTAAAATTACTAGATATTAATATATTTTTTATAAATTACTGCAATAATGATTATGATAAAGTGATTCAGAGTTCGGCTTTCTGCACTAGAGTTCTAGAGCTGTTCGATTCTTTAGCTCTAATTTTTGAACTTATCTGGTTATTTGATATGACATAATATATAAGATTGACTTTGGAAAGAAGAAGGAAGGAATTGGAAGGAAAACAGCGTTAGGAAATCCGCATGCCTTAAAACTGTGACATCATAGTTAATAAGGTAAATGAAATCGATCGATAGGGTATGTGAAAAATATTTGATAGTGTTTCATTAAACGTAAAACGTAACATCACGCCTGTAATCCCCGAAGGGGTAGGGAGAGGAGTATAGTACACCCCCACGTTTCTACAGTTAAAATGTTTCATTGAAATTATATTATAGTACTATTGCTAAAGAAGCGTAAAAATTTTACACAGTAAAGGATAAATGAATCTTATACGCAGAAATAACGTTAAAAAGAAAGTGATTTTGTTTAAGATATAATCCGTTCAAGGGCATTATTCAAAATCTAATACAATACTTCTTTTAAAGCTATTCGGTTTCAATAAACATTTCGCTACATTTATTAGGAACTTACTCTACTACATGTATCCGACCATTATCCAATGTTACCAACAATATAATTGTGATGTTCATGTCAGTCAGACGGACAAATAAATTCGGTCGTGTTGAACTTTGAGGCCGAGAAATAAATTAAAATGACAGTCCAACAGCTTAGCTCGAATATTTCTGACGACTCTGATGATATGGTTAGTTTACCATCGGAGGAGGAAATTTATAGGCGAAAATATCAATTGTTGTTAGAGCGATGTGAAGTATTGCAGCAAGATAATGAACGAATAGTGAATAGGTCGGTGTTTTAAAGTGATATTCGCGCCGTGTTATTGTTTAAACGAAGTAATACAGTTTGTGCTGGTTTTAGGATACACGAGGCGAAGAAAATAACAAAGCGGTATAAAAAAGACATAAGATTGTTGATTGAAAGATTAGACAAGCATGGCGATCAGTTTCGTTCGGCGACAGTAGAGTTCGATGTTAAACCTGAAATTACAGCAAAAGTTCCTCGTACGGGAGCTAAAACACATCCATCAGGGAAACAAACGGAAAAACAGAATGCCACTGGAGGCAAAAAGGCTGGTCCCAAACGCAAAAGCAAGGCAGACAAGGTTTGATTTCAATTTTATAATATTTAATAACTGTAACTTAAGATTTTATATTTCAATTATTTCGTAACTTTCCTTATTAGGTAATTTAATTGCAAACATATGTGCCGGCCAATTGATTTAACGGCCCTGCAATGATCAGCTAATATTATGGTGTAATATATATGAAATATTGAATTAAAAATAAAAGTTTATGTGAGAAAAGTTACCAGGCTTATTGTCCCGCACGACAAAGGGGATAGTGTA
>DWMG01003062.1:0-12370 GCA_018244855.1 Elbella merops
AACCATAAAAATGGTTATAGTGGGTTAACGTTAAAAGCTAGACATATGCTGTCGCAGACTTTTATTTAGAACTTTTAAAGGGGAACAATTTTGTAATACACGATTTTTGAGTAACTTTCACCGTTTACTTAGCGCACGCAAGGAAACTCTAAATTTTGCCGTTGTCGCAATATTTTTTATTGCTGCTCCTCTCCTATTCATCTTAGCGTGATGTTATGTAGCCTATAGCGTTCCTCGAGAAATGAGCTATCTAACACTGAAAGAAAGTTTCAAATCGGACCAATATTTCCTGAGATTAGCGCGTTCAAACAATCAAACAACCAAACCATCAAACAAACTCTTCAGCTTTATATTATTTGTATAGATACATAGTGTCAACTAGATGATCTGACCTGACAGCTCTGACAGTGTCTGGCGACGGACGCATTAGTGTCGAAATTCGTTAAAACTACTCACATTGAAATATTGCTTTCTTGGATTGGAATTGTTAGTGATATTGTAACTATTTCACTCCTCATAACATCAGCTATCCGCCAGTGAAAGTCCCATCAAAATTGTTCCAACCATTTCTGAGATAACGCGGAACAAACATATAAAAAGACAATTTAAAAACAGCCTTTTTGGCATTACTATAATAAAATTGATTAAACTTTCTTAACATACTGTAAAATTGAATACTTTTATTTTCCAAGAGTTGAACATGGCGCTCAGTAGCGTGCTGTTGGAGAGGCCTGTGTCCAGCGGCGGACAGTGGCAGTAGGCTGGCGATGGTTATTATGTTGCTATGTCTGGTCACTTACTTAACGGGCAAAGAGCACTGAATGCCAAATACAAATACCTAATTATACAATAATTACCGGACCTCCTAATGGATTCGAACCTTTAAGCCCCCGAAAATAGGAAACGAAATCCTCATAAATATATTCCAATAACCGTTTGTTACAACTGACATAATTTCATAAGCACACCACAAGACATCTGCCTCGCGGTGGAATGGAACCCGGACCACGAGCATTCGGCACCAAAACACAAATTACTACGCTGATCATTTCTAATCGTTCCGTAAAAGTTTTTTTTTGTTTTTTGGTATCCAGTGAGCCCTTGTACCGAGGCAAGGCGTCGTAATCGTCATATATACATGTATTGGTGCCAAGGGCGCCCTCTCGCGGCGACGCGCTGTTCAGTTTAATTAAAACATTCAGAATACAATAATCGCTAACGTTATATATGTGGAACTAAATACTTAGTGCTTATGCATAGATAACGAGCCAACATTACACCTGTGATCCCAAGGTGTTGGCAGAGGAGTGGAAATCTAAGTCGAAATCTAAGTCTATCGAACACATAATAGAATTTCACAGTACTGATAGAACTTTAGATAATTCTAATCTAAACTAGAATAATGCAATAATACGCAACCCAGCGTTTTTAATAAACACACCAATTTATTATGTATTATTTTTTATTTATTAAACACAACTCGTAAAAACTCAAAGCATATACTACCCACCTGTGCCTACCCCAACGACGAACCACAGACGTTGCATCACGCTACGTGAACAATACAATAAATCAGTTTTAACAACAAAACACAAACGACTTGCAATATTTACATTTCCGCAAGCCGTGTTACAGAGACCATAAGGTTGAAACTCAAAACCAACATATTTATGAGGAAATCTCAATTCTAATGCATAGCAAATAAGTGTGATTATCGTTTGTGTGTAACTATTGTTTGTAACGAAACATTATTGCTCTATTGTGTGACGTTTCAACTGAACTGAAGAACAAAATATCGTTCATTTGCGACTGGAGGGTACTGTTGGACGGTTCAAAAACACTATCTTTCAGAAAACAGTTGAGAAAGTTTGAAATCATAATTACTCTATGACTATTAAAATAGTTATCATAGAATAGTCTATAAGTCATTTATGTACTATAATAGTCATACAATAATGATGATGCCAACTTTCTGAGCTGTTTTCTATAAGATAGTGTTTTTGACATATTACACTCTGGTCGCAAACGGCGATATAATTATGATATATAGAATTTGATACAGCACTGTCACTATGAGAGCGTTATTCATTTGAAGGACTGATAAATATAGGGTGTGTACTGCGATATTGTACGTACATATTATTGTTACAGCGTTACGATGTGTCCCTTACGGGGTAGGCAGAGAGCACGGAGAGCTACAATCACTCTACATACAGATTTGATATTCTTCTTTATTTGTCACTATCTTCATAAATATATATATTTCTTCTGTGCATGTGCATGCAATTGAACTCCTTCTAAACGGCTGGACCGATTTTAAGGAAATTTTTTGTGTGTGTTTCAGATGGATTCCAGAATGGTTCAGATTCACAATTGGATGCGAGAGAAAATGTTTTTTAGTTAAAAATCGGTAATTTTGTTTGGGAGTCGGAAGTTCGGATCTCTCTCACCAGGTGGCGCTCGTCGTAACGGATGTGTTATTCAAAACTCATTTTCTTCCGTGCAGTTGTGTGGAGTTCGTTACATTTCAAATGTCTTTTCGTTACATTGTAGCGAGTCGAGGATTAATTTTGTAAATTTTTTAACGTAAACGTGACAGGTTACATTTACTGAACATAACTCCGCGTCATTTATTGTGTCGTCGTGCCGTCCATTACAATAATGTGCACTACAGCGCCTAGGAGACGACGAACTGACATACTCGTAGATCGTATAAAATCTATGAAAAATTATACATAATTTTGTCGTTTTGAAAA
Source organism: Elbella merops (assembly GCA_018244855.1). Classification (NCBI taxonomy): domain Eukaryota; kingdom Metazoa; phylum Arthropoda; class Insecta; order Lepidoptera; family Hesperiidae; genus Elbella; species Elbella merops. The sequence continues at coordinate 2,757 of DWMG01003062.1, forward strand.
TTATTTAACTAAAATTTCCTATTTACGCTCGCCATTAATAAAAAAGTTAATAATATTCTATTTTAACGAGTCGCAGGGAGCGGGTTCGACTGGCTATTTACAATAATTTAATTTTCGATTGTTTGTTTACATTTACCATGTGAGTGTCCACACGGAGCTAGATTGAATGTGGCGCTGCTTATCCGGACAGCACGAGGTCTGCCGGGGCCGCTTGACTTCATATATTGTTATATAATCACAGAATATCGATTACTGGGCGGGCTGAGAGTATGCAGTACTACAATCTCTATATTAACAGATTCGACGTAATTCCACATTTATGTTTGTAATCATACACGTAAGTCAGTTTCTGAAGGGTCTGTCTTCCCCATCGGCTAGTATCTGACTTATTCAGTGCCTTAACACATATTTAAACATTATGTTAAAATATAAATACCAATTTAATGTGTATTACTGCCCCATTATAAGAAATAAACGTTTTAGCACGGTAAGTGTACAATCACCTTTATTTAATACTCAATTTGCTTTTATATTATAGTAAGTAGCTTTGTAAGTAAGCTGCTTTGTAAGTATGTATTGTGACTGCCTCGTTGGTGGAGTAGTTGCAAGCGCGACTTCCGATCGGGAGGTCTGGGTTCAAATCCCGGGTCGGATACTGGACTTTTATAATTTATATAGTATTTATATATTTTATATTTTATAATTTATATAGTAATTATATAGTAATTTATACAGTCTGGATGTGTGCTCGGTGTATGGCAATAGGCACACCACCTATTCAATTGTGGGACTTAAACGTAACTGGTGAAACGTGGGGGTGTACTACACTCCTCTGCCTACCCTTTCGGGGACGAACGGAAAAACAAAAAAATAAAACAAGAAACGAATATTGTCACAGATTGAAACACACAGATATCCACGTTGGCATCATTAAAAAATATAATCCGGAGGTTGGCAGCCCTGCGCCGCACTGGTAAATAATTGCTTGACAGCAGAGCGGTGGAGTCGCTTCGATTGTAATAGTTTTGAATTTGGAATGTTCTAGTTTACAACTGTCATTCAATTTATTGATAACATATCGCTCATTTGCGACAAGAGTGTAATATGTCAAAAACACTATCTTTCAGAAAACAGTTCAGAAAGTTAGACGTCATAATTATTCTGTCTTTAGAATTTTATATAAATATTTAAGTTTAAAAAAAATTTAAGACCAATTTTTTACCCCATAAAATCTAAGTGTTCCCACATCATCATCATTACTTCCATCCCCTTATGATCCGTCGTTGGTCTCTACAAGTTGGTCCATACAAGACCATACTATTAAAGAGCAAGTTGACAGATCTATGTTCAAACGCAAAAAAAAATATTCCATCTATGAGTATATCTATACAAAGTATTTAACACAAACACAAACAACGTGAAAGTTTTAGATCCTGTGCCCGATACCGCCTCTTATCACTTTGCGGGCATTAAAAAAAAGTACGCGTCCGAATTAGAAAATGTTATTATTATTACCTATTGTACTGTCGACAACAACAGTACTGCATGTTTAAATGTTAAACGGTTTAATGTTCTTGTTATCTCGCATCAACTGGTGGTGCTGCTGGATATAAGACCTTGGATTTCCGAAAGCTAATTTGTATACAAGTACTAAGAATATATGTTAGTTTTTGGGATATTACAGGATTTAATGGTGATTTTGATGATCACCTTAAAATACGTAAGGTTAGTGTTATACACTACATGACTACATGATATAATCATGTAAGTACAATTTTGATTTTAACGCTTTACAGAGCGATTGAAAGAAAGATTAACAACATTCATTTTTGAACTAAACAAATGTTCAAATTCTATATTAACTCATTCATCCATACATAAAGTATATAAGACAACGGCAAAGACCAAGAGAATAATGAATTCGTTTTACTTCAGGATCGAGGTGTCGTTTTACTTCGAGGATCACCAAGAACATTACTTAAACATTATATACAGTGTGTATAATACAGACTAGATTATTATTTTGACATAATCAAAAACACCAAATACAAAATTAATAATACTTATTAAATAGTGACACAATATGCCCAACAAATACTAAATATATTTAGTATACAATAAATAAGAATGACTGCCTCGTTGGTCTAGTGGTTGCAAGGTGGTCGTTATTACTCAATTCATATATTGCCTCCCTTTATGCTGTTATTTTTTAATTTATCTACACTTTATACTAATTTCGTGTTCATTTTGTTTTCATGTTCGTTTTTTTTACTTCCTCGTTGGTCGAGTGGTTGCAAGTGCGACAGCCGATCGACAGGTCCTGGATTCAAATCCCGGGTCGGGTACTACTGGATTTTTATAATTGAGAATTTCTAGTAGCGACTCAGAGTCAGAATCTATGCCCCGGTGTTTAGCAATAGCCTCACCACCAACACCATGGGACGTACACGTAACTGGTGTAACGTGGCAGTGTACTACACTCCTCTGCCTACCCCTTCGGCGATTACAGGCGTGATGTTACGTTACGTTAGTTTTTTAGTGTTATTTCTATGTTTTGTTATTAATTAAAGTAAATGGTATTACCGTTTGATTTGATATGTAAATATTAACGATTCTGTTTAATTTGATATTTTTAATCAAATTCTTAACACCGTGTCCATTAGTTTAGTTATTAAATGATACTTATTTCTCTCAACCCTATTTTCATATCACTGTTGGATACCGGTCTCCTCTCAGAGTGAGAGGGTCAAGGCCATAGTCTACCACGTTGGCCAAGTGCGGGTTAGCAGACTCGACACGCCTTAGAGCATGTAATGAACAACTCCAAAGTGTGCAGGGTTCCTCGCGATATTTTCGCTGCAGCATCGTCTTGCTACTAAATTGTCCAAATGTAAATATACACCTTATTAGCATACATTAAAGTTCAATTTTGAATGCAAATCTACTATGCTCTTTAATTCGATGTATTTGAGAGGACTGTTACGATCAGATGCGCTGACGAAACGAAAAACGGTAACCCCTGTAACAATATGTATTTCAGAGGGTGTTGCATAACTCCACAGATCATTAACGATCTGCAAACGCCACAGAGCAGCGAGCGCGCGACTTATTGGTAACGATTTAATGTGTGAGACGTACATATGTATGATATATTTGGCATATTACTGTAACGTAATTGGTGGAACGTGGGAGTGTGCTACACAACTCTGTCTACCGCTTTGGGGAGTGCAGGGGTGATGTTACGTTTTACTAGTATTATTATTGTTATTTATTATCATATTTTTGGCAGGATATTATCATTGCTATAATTGGTAATTAACTGGTAACGTAACATCGTAACATAACGCCTGTAATTCCCGAAAGGGTAGGCAGAGGAGTGTATTTACACCCCCACGAGTCACGAGTTACATTTATGTTTCACTGAGGTGAGCTTATTGCTATACACCAGGCCCATCATAACCTTTGATAATTAATAATAATAATTTATTAATAAATAATATTAATAAATAATAATAATATTAGAAATATTGTATTTCAGCATATATATTATATATCAAAAGACTACCACATTAAAAAAACTGCTCGATATTCCAAATTGATATTTAACAGTAATCGATTATTTCACTGGAATCGATCACCGGCTCGATGTTCGAAATATTCAATTACAGGGGTCTTAACCACTATTACCACTGTTACCCCCGAATTTGCTCACAACGAATACCATTTTCATTCTATCTCTTAGTTTTAAAATTTCACTGTTTTTGGGTTATGATCAAGAAATTTTACTATTAAATGTTTCGTGATAATTTTCATATCACTGTTGGATAGCGGTCTCCTCTCAGAGTGAGAAATTACTCAAAGGTGATGTCTTTACCCAGGGTCCAAGACTCCTACACCGACGTCAAGTTTCAACTAGATTGGTTCATTGGGTCTGACGTGAAAATGTAACACACGGATCAGAGTATTCGGATTTTTGATATTACTGTATTGAAATTTAATTTTGTTACATTTTTTTTATTTCCTCATTGAATAACACTAACTAATAAAATTATATACGTAAATGATCATTTAAATAATTGACTTATAAAATAATATAGAAAAAGCATGTCAGATTTTTAAGTATTTGTTTCTCGGTGCTCACTATCCACCCCGTAAGGGAAACCGCGTGATGATATATAAATAATAATAAAATACCCATTTAGTCTTTAGAAACTTTAAATAAACAAACAATTATTGCCACGTACAATTCAAAACAGTATTTGACAACCATTAAATATTCCAAAATCAACATATTTGACATACGTTTATCATTCCATTATATCGCTGATATCATTTCCTACACAAATATACACAAATCGATCCCAAAAACCCACAAAACATCATTGTGTATTAAACAATTGCCCAATAAATTTCACTAAGTGATACTAAACCGCCCTAAAACGAGACTCGAGCAATTCGTTTATAAATAGCTCAGTCTAATTTAAGTTTAAACTTTCCTCTGTTTAAGAAACACACTACGCGTGGGTGTGAAATTGAAGTGGGTATTTCACATGGAAAAATAATTAAATTAAATAAAAAAAAATCGATATCGATAATTTCCAGTGCGGGCACATCACTAGCACTCGCTGATATAGCGCGCACAGGGTTGAACAGTTCAAAATAAATATTCACAGGTAATTAAAAACTAATTGTTCACATTTCGTTATTAATAAAATAATTGTGTTGTGAGCGGACAAAAAGAGCAATCCTCTACCAACTGGTTACGTCGTGATGGTAGCAACAATGGATGACGTCATCCAATTATCTACTTAAATATCCGATTTGAAAATCGATTAGTTCCGGACTTTATATTACACTATTTACGATTTTTATACATCACTATTAATGTACACGTAATTTTTAATATGGCGGAAATGTCTGACAAAGAAACGAGATTGAGTTTTTGTGTTTAATAATTCTATATTCTTACCTTATAGGACGGTTTATCCATTAGAAATCCAATCCAAGCAACCGAAGCACAGTAATCCAAATGACAGAAACACAATCACATCTTTCATATGTATTTAATTAAATTTCACGTGTGTTATTTTACGTTCACAAGACATTGCACTATTTAAAACATCGCGATCCGATCTCTAAGTTATTTTTCATAACCTATTTTTAACCTTTAATGGTTACCGAGCGCGCGAAATTAATAAATAGAATACACGTATTCAAAATTCAATTTTTTTCCCTCCGTTAAAGTTTACGCGCAAACGTAATTACTGCTCGTTCGATTACATTGACTAAATTTATAATTTTATCACATCGCCAATAACATAACGTGTATCATTTAATTAAACTAAATATTCATTATTCATTATCGTATGCGGATACGAAACATATTAAACGTGTGTTCGTCTAACGCTACACACAAAGCACAAACACACATTTCCACAATTAAGATATCATGTCGCAGAATAGGTAATGCCGAGAATAATAAAAAAAAAACACCAATTTTTCTCCGCGCCGTCTGGTTGGTAGCACTGAACTGTGTTTATAATTTGAAAACGGCATGTGAGATTCGAAGTGAAATGCCAATTATCGAATACAATAAAACAATATGGCGTTCGTTTGACAAAAATAAGTCAAAACACACGCGCGGAGAGCGTCCGCTGTGACAGAAACGCAGCCATCTCGCTACACGGCCGCCCCGTATCTGTGTTGGTGTACGCTCGCTATAGCTTACCCGCTCACACGCTGCTCCTAGGGCTGCCCTTACTCATTTTTTTTATCTAATTCAAATATAAAACGTAACATCATGCCTTTAACACTTGAAAAGGCAGGCAGAGGAGTGTAGTATACTCCCACGTTTCACTAGTTACATTTACGTTCTATGGAATACCCAATGAGCTTATTAATTCAAATATCTTTAGAAAAAACTATTTCTCAACGATTCATTGCCCATCATTATGATGAAACAGGAAGTACGAACCGGTAATCGTTATCAACATACTTTAATTCATGTCATTATGTCATAACATTACTAATGAGTTCTTAGAACTCATAATTATATCTTTAAATAATTATATTTGAAATTGTTTCAATAAAAAGATTCAGTTTTGACCCAATGGTAATGATTTCCAATATGGCGGTATTGTTTTCGTTTACAACCTTGCCACAGCCTTGGACAAAGTCTTAATAAATTTACATATTTCATATGGTTAACTGGACGGGAGATTTAAATTGGCTGTTTAATATTAAATTGAATACGTTATTTTTTATCTGTCGGCCGAGAAATCTAATCTTGTTTAATCTACCAAATTCTATGAATCATCGTTTTAATAAAAAAAAAAGCCAAGTTTCAGACAAAGACGAATAAAATGGCAATTTAATTATCAACCGTTTTGACAATGCAAGCACTTATTACGCTGATAAATATCTAACTGAAGCAATATAATTATGTTTCTCGAACAGTATTCTCAGTAGAGGTCGCGTCCAAGCCGGCAATAAATTTAAAAAACCTATTGGCAATTTTTTGTCTCTAAATGAAATGACTTTATATGCGTATACAAAACGAAATTACTTCATTAACATTTTAAGTTTGTCTCTTTATGTATCAATTTAACACATATTTAATATTATTATATCGTCACGCCAGGTTTAGAACATAGTACGCAGAGAGCACAGTATGCCAAATATTTAATAATACACAAATATTAAATGCTTACTTAACTATTTCAGTTATTATAGTTATTATAAATTAAACCAGTATATCATAATACATAGACTTGAAAACAAATAAATATGTTTTTAACAATTTATATACTTTTAAATAAGATTTAAACGAACTGAGCACAAACAATCATAATATAACGATTAAATAAATTAAACTATTGCCTGCCGACCCTGCCATACGCCCACAAGCACAAAACACACAGCCAAAGAGACTTACGTACAATGATTGGCACAGAACATCAGTGAAAATGGATATCATTTTGAAAAACCAGCTTTAACTTCCATTGTAATTAAATAATCACGAAAGCATTAGCCAATAGGTAGTAGGTTTTGAATTGTTATACATTTGATTTATATATTAAATACATTAAAATTATTGATATGAAATATTTCTTTATTCGTGTTATCAGCGCGAACGAATGTGCTAGAAAATTGGGTAACCTTGAAGAGGTATTTTGAGTTTTACAACAGATCTTGCAAAGGTTAAGCGGCATATCGAAATTTTAAGTAAACTGAACGGCCATAAGTTTTTATATAATGTATTGGACATAATTCTCTAACATTCTATATAATTGACTTGTTTTAAGCTAATCGGTTCAAATAATTATTATTTTATAATATTCGATACAAAGTATTTGAAATTAGTTACATTAAACGAAAAACTGTGTCAGGTCTCTAATATTCAATGTATTTGGCACTCGGCGCCTTCTGCAAACCGTGAAAGAAGTCGAGCGTGAAGATAAAACAATTGTAATAATATAATCATTTATAAAAAGTATTTGACGGTAGATTACTATTATTATTATTTCATAGTAAATGTGGTTTACAGTAAAAATAATATAAATAAGAACATAATATATATCTTATTAAAAACGCAAACTTATTAAAAATAAGAAAGATCGGACAAACGTATGTTGTCTAAAACAAATATTGTAATATTTCAATGACCAAGAACATTTATATGATACCAAATAAAGACTGTTGACACAAACGTAAATAAATTACCATAAGAAATAAATTATATAATATAATAATTATCTGTCTGCGAACACGCTTAGAATTAACTAATCGTATAAGTACAGTAACATCACACATTTGTATAAAATATGTATATATAATAAGTCAAATTCCATATCAATAAGGAAAATCTATGTTAAAAGTGATACTTAAAGAAAGAAAAAATGACAAAAAGTGAAAAAAAATGACAGCAATTTAAAATAGACAAACACTTAAAACTGAAAACACTGGCCGCTAACAAATGTCAAATTTAACAAATGAAACACCACAGTTGACAGATAACCATGGCTTCGCAGATAAAAAAACAAGCAGGAACACGTTATCAGTGGATTATCTCAACGTCAGTCTCACGCTAATTCTAACTCGGTGATAAGATAGCATATTTTCAAAAAACACTAACAGACACACCTTTTTTAGTTTTCAATCTCATTTTGCTTGTAAATGAAGAGTAAGTAACAATATCTTTGATAAGACACCGTTACACGTAACATCACGCCTGCAGTCGATCAATTGTTAGGCAGAGGAGTGTAGAACACATCCACGTTTCTCTAGTTAAGGCAACGTAATGTGGACAAGCATTATATTGGCACCACCCAAACTATCTATTAAGAGATCCTCTGATGTTATTGTCATCCGACAATAACAATTGTCAAGAATAAAATTTTCCAGTCAAAAATCCACTGGAAGAGGCTTCTCTTTAAATCAACAACACATTTATACATTGACGAGCAAATATTTTCTACTTTAAATTTGTTTGTCCACATAAATAATAATAAAAAAATGACATGCCTGTAAATCTCTACGGGGTAAGCAGAGTGTAGTACATTCACACTTTCACAAATTACATTGTAAGAAAATATATAATTTTTTTATAGGAAAACCATTATGAATATCTTCAGTACTCATTAAACAAAAGCGCCTAGTGTGGTCCGGACCATGCACACATACACAAAATGTACGATTCAAATAATCCGTACAGCGACATACACCAATTTATACTCTATTATTACGACGTAAAGCTCATTTCACACTGCACGCGCCTTTTTATCATTCCTACGATTCTATACGTAGGTAGACACATGATATAGACCTTTTGATTTTTTTGTGGAATAATAAAAACACACACACACACACATAATTGATTTTTAGTCTTTATATTCGGTTCGAAACTAGGATGGGATTTGTGAGATTATGCCTGCTTGTGATTGGTTTTATAAGTGAGGGTTTTATGTGTCTCTAACTGTACTGTAATGGTTAAGAATTGGGCTATTGGAGAGCCTATGTCCAGCGGAATAGCCACACGATGATGATGATGATGTACATTCACATCATCACGTCAACGGGGTAGGCAGAGAGCAGAAGTGCTAAATATCTCTCTTTGACAAACCCGCCGTGCTTCTTCCGCAATGGTCAATAACCGTGTTATAATGAAAAATCTTCAATATGTTAGCCCTTTTCGAAAATAGTCGGGTCTTGCGAAAAAGCATATTATATGAATTAAGCTATCACATATATAATCATTAATGACGTTGTAATGTACATAACTTGTTACTGTATCTACATATTTTTACGTCTATTGTCTACATGGATTGGCAGCGACGAACGATTTCTACTAGTTGCGGTTGTGTTGGCTAACTCCTTTCATCTTTGTTTACTTATATAAAAAATAAGCTGTGTAAATATTATTTTCACTGATTGTAGCTTATTATTAATTTTTACATATTGAATGTCTATATCATAGGGTGTAAGGGGTTCCAACTACCATCCCAGGAGCCCAAGTCAACCTCACCTGCACGTGGTGCCCCCTGCTATAACAGACGAGGCTCTGGCGACCGGCTGATTGCGGTATAGCGCAGCCTAAATAGGCACGGCTAAATGCC
>DWMG01003063.1:0-12368 GCA_018244855.1 Elbella merops
GTTCGACCCGGGGATCGAACCCGGGACCTCCCGATCGGCAGTCGCACTTGCAACCAACACGACCAACGAGGCAGTCATCTATATAAATATATCATCTATATAAATTATTTGCACTGAAACAATATTTTGGTTTTATTTTACATGTTACAATACTAGAAAGATTAATGTAGAGTTCAAATAATATAATAACTGAGAGCTGTGCTATTGTCGTATAACATGATCAAAGTCTAGACAGATTTGATTTTGAGACGCTGTTCAGTGACAATTTCTTTTTCATAATGACTATGTATTACGTTTACGTACAGATTACACAACATTTAGTATATAAAATGTCAATTCTTACGACTATTTGAAAAAATTGACTCTACATTGATTACGTTTTGGGTTAATATTGACGAATAATTTTATTAACGACTCATACTAACGGCATTAACTGATACTAATTGTGGTGTTCCTGCAATCCTATTCGAGATCGGTAGATGTCCGTTGTACAGTAAATACGGGCTGCTTATTTGCCTGTCTTTATTACCAAAAAAAACTAACTAAAAGCTAAGGAAAACTAGTACCTGACTAGTGCGAACATTATGTGGTAATTAGTCACTGCGGGGATTGAAGGAAGATTTGGACACACTTATACGACCTATCCAATAAAAGCAATCATCATCATCACAATTTCATCCCCCTCTCATCCATTGCCGGACCCTTCCACAATTAACGGTACCTACCTACTGTTCTTTTTATGGATTTTGAAAAAATCTTCGCTTTGATCTAACACAAACTGTGACGTGTTTTTGTCTGTATGTGGATTTTGATAAAGCTTTTGATTCGGTCTAACACAATCGCTAGCAAAAGTAAAAAATATGATGTCATTATCTAGACATTACCTGAATAACCGAATGTAATAAAAAGTGACTGCAACACGGGAAGGTTATTAACATCTGAACGAAGTTATTTTGTTTATTTTATCTTTTAATCTTATATAACTACGTACCTTGTGCTGTTGTTAGATTCTTTCTTTTATCTTAACATTGATATCCACATTCTTTTCTCTTAACGCTTTTAATATCTGATATAATAATTGTATGTTTCTATAGTTTTATTTCTTTGAAAGCACGCTTCGGTTCTATTTCTTTTGATCTCTTTAAAAAGTCACAATTGAAGAATAAAGAGTATATATAATATTTTTAATAAATGAGTTATAAAAATAATAAGTAATGATAATATTTCTAAAAAATACGACCAGACCGGACCACAACTGGCTCAACAGTCGGTCTTTAATCAACATTTTAGTGTGCTTAACGCCTCTAAACCCAACAGTCTTGATGATAATCGACTGTCGCTTATGGACTTAAGAACATCACGTAAATTTTGTGTTTGTATTAGGCACACGTAGTTATATTACCTGCTGATCTGGTTGAAAATTGAAGTTCTGCAAGTTCATATTGTACGGCATCCATTGCTGGTTCGCCAGTGACGTGCCCAGCAGCAGGGTTGTGAAAAACTGCAATATAAATACAATTACATATAAAAATATGTTTTTCTGTAATATTCATTTCGATGATTTGTACATATAGCAAGAAAGGCAGATGAAAATGACGAAACTTAAATACAATACAAGTCTTGTTGGATGCCGATTCGAGGGAGATCAATACACGGTTATCTTGACAAAACATTTCAGATACTGGTTGACAGCGGAGTGAGAAGTCTCAACGTGCAATGATTATGATTAAAGTTAAAGCAGCAGTCAGGTCCATAAGAGTCTGCCTACTCCCTAACGGAACTGGTGATATACATGGTAATATTTAATAGCAAAACTGGTAATATAATAATAAATTATATAAATTACATAATAATAAATTCCATGTGAATTATTATTGTAAACTCCCAGCCGTAACATTGAAATAAGCGGTAACTTAAAGTCCCTTAACCCGACGAAATTACTTGCAGTAACTGTGAAGGAAAATATCGCGAAGAAACTAAAACTTCTCGATCAAAGACTAATACACATCTATAATCTTCTTCTAACACATTTCAGGACAGACGATGCCCCATATGATTCTTTACCACGTGACTCATGTCCAACAGTGGAACTGAAAAGTCTTAATATTGCTAACTAGAAATATCCATCTCAATACAAAGCATCACTGAACTATACGCAATCGGCGCCCCGTATATACAGGACAGGGTGACATAAATCACAATAACAGTGCCGCTTGTTGCACTAACTCGCACCGTTACACATTCACACTGTATATATAGAAAACAAGAACTTACATCGCATTATAAAACGCGACGTTTTTATTTTGGTAATTTAAAAAAAAGTTTAGCTGAAGCAGTCCATCACTTATAAAAGTACTTAGGTACTCAGTTTTTTCAAATCTTTAAATGTGTTACCTAATATATTATTATTACCGGACGCTGTTATTTTGATATTAAAATAATAACCCTATAATGTTTTGAATTTCAGAACTATCTTTATATGAAAAAGACTTTAACAATTATTTAATATGTTATAGAGAATAAAGATTATTAAAGTTATCTTCCTGTGTTTATACAGAAAGAGTTTAATTCTTCATTCGCTACATAAAAGTTTCCATCAGTGGTACTTACAAACGTTTACATAAAATATATATAAAATTATATAATCATCATGCTAAATCATGGTATGCCTTTTAATGTCTTTTAAAAGTTCTAGAAACTTTATCCAGTTACCTAAACCACGAATTCTGCTAAGCAATAATAAAAACGTATTATCCCTTATCGTTTCAAACGCTTGTTTATTTGACTTTTTATTTTTAATCTATAACCCCGATTTAACTAAAGGTGAACGCTGAACGCTATGAAGCTAAACAGACACATTATCTTCACGTATGTTTTCACATTTGTATCGACTAAGCCTTTTCCAGTTGGCTTCACGGCGCGGATAGTCTTGATGTATTGTCGTTAAGTCGCCCTTATTTATGGCAGAATTAAACGTGTCAGCAGTTTTCTACTACGCGGTTCGACCCCTTCTCACCCCTTTGCGATTGAATTATAATAACTTTCACGTCTTTGGAAGATTGTGTTTTGACCAAATTCATTTATACAACTCGATTTTAATGAACTAAATGTGTGTTTTGCGCCTCCTTTGCGCCCTGACAAAATAATTTAATTTTCTTTTGAATCCCAATGCTGGGCTCTGGTCTGCAGAAAGGGCACTAAATCTAAAACATTATCTACCACGCTGCTATAGAGCAAGCAGGTTTTTTCTTAATTAAATACATTTATTGTAATTCTTCTATCTACCTATGTACACAAAAAAATATTTTTAATGTTTACTGAATTATCAATTTTTTAATTTTTACTGGACAAGAAAAAACTGTAACAGTAATTAACATATACAATAATACATAATTTTTCTATCATCTGATATTGCACTTTATAACAATTTTTTGTCTATATAATAAGTCAACAATTATTCTTCGATATACCCAAATACTTACGAAATAGTAAAATTAAAGTAAAATAAATTTTAAATTATTCTACTTAATATTTATGGCTTATTCCTTTGTTTTTCACTACCTAATTTAATTTTTTGATCAGTATTCAAAATTTTCTGAACGATTAAATCGAACACGTTAATATTTTTTCAATCACTTTTAACTTCATTTGAAAATAGTTACTGGCATATAACAATAATAGCTGTTAAAAAAACACTATAAAAGACTTCTAGTATTATTTTATACAGACCGTATACAATCTGTACCGCACAGATAAAAACAATTACAATATGCAAATGAACACTCACATATGTTCGGGCCGCGTACATTTTCGTGTATTCCGATGCAATGTAAACTTACTTGTGATGTCATAAAAACTTTGCGCGCCATTTTTATACTGAAGTGACAGGTTGGCATATTCAACCGCGTTGCTACATTGTTCATGTCGTTGCCACTATAACTTGAAATGTCACTCACTAAAGTCTGTACTATATGATAGATCCATCTCTTCTGGTTGATTAATGTGACCAAAATAAATAGACACAGTGACTGATACATAGATCTTGTTTGTGAAGATCTTGTTGTTCGGTCGTTATATCATCAGTTAAAAAAAAATGAAAAGTACGGCCCCTTCGCAGGATGTAAGTACTTAAAAATTTTCTCACACATGCATTTATGTATAACTTTTGTATACAATTAATTGAAACATTTTTAAGTGAAAACATTTTATATGTTTTTAAAACTATGTTAATTGTCTAATACCTACCTAACTTTTTATGATAGGCTGATATGATGGGCTAAAGTTTGGCCGCGATCTCACCTGACCCAACGCGCTGATGCATCTAAAGTGGACCAGATATGCCCAGAAAATCTCTTTTCATCCTAGCTTTGGAAAATACTAGGTTATGTAGGTGCGGAAACAAAAACACTGACAGGATGTTCCATTCCTTGGCGGTATGGATAGGAAATTTGAATACCAGATAAGGATCGTATCCTAACGTGCGTTTAAAAGTACAGTGTAGTGGAAGCAAGTCGCGTTAACATGTTAATTGTTGTACTAGAAATGTTAATTGTTATGTTCTATTGTTTGATTGCTTATGTCCTGTTACGGGGGTACCCCAATGAACGTTCAACCGGTTCAACGGCCCTTCAAGCGGTCGCTACTAATTCCTCATGCTACTAAAGTTTAGGGGATATACGAAATAGCCCATTTATTGGATGGTTGTTTTCAAATCACACCTGGAAGTGCTATAACATATAATACCTACTTATATCGAAAATATATACGTAGAATGCTACATGATTAAAGGAACACATTAGTTATTTATGGAAAGTCGTACCTACACAAAAACTCACACATGTAACTTAAGTATTTCCTACTACCTCTCCATATAGACATTTTAAACGAGACACGCAGGTCTTTTCCGTTTTCATTATAATAATACATATTAAACTATTAATAAAGTATATCCGATCTGTATGGACAATATTATTTGGTACACGGCACTCTCTGCCTACACCGCAAGGAACTTGGTTTTAAGATCCTTACAAACTTGCTGTACTTGTCATCTATAACAATTTTAATAGATGCATGTAGATATAGAAGTCTTCTGACTCTCGAATCCGTCAAAATTTAATCTTTTTGGTCAAAAATGTTTGGTTTGTGGAGTTTGACCAAAACATTCAATAAATTTGTCAATCTCCAACCATTATCTTTGCCTATTCACAATAGACTAGCATGACGGAGTATTGTTCTGGTCTTCCACAATTACGAAAGAAACCTCTGCCCAGCTGTGAGACGCAAGAAAACCAGCCGGATAGCCCTAGAAACGTAACTAGAACATTGTTACATAAACCCTCATTGCAGATATTACAAAACGCAATGGAATATGAGAACAAGAAAGGTAGACTTCCGCTTCCGACTATCTTCCATCTTATCAGCAGTTACCTTAAGAACCAATCTATATAATGTAGGTATTTATGTATAATATGAAATAATTAACTTCCATAAAATTATTGTATAATCCAACGACTCATGATGACTTCGCTTATGGTGTTTTGTTGGATCAAACCCTTGTCCGTTCGTCAGTCAGCTCGTTTTAACCCAACCTTCCTGATTACGTCCTGAACCTTTGTATGAACAACTCAAGGATAATATAACTAAATATATAGACAGATGTGTATTTAATGAGTTTCTGCATAATTGTACTGTGTAGATGTTTATAAACACAAAAGATTTAAAAAAAATAGTATGTCCCAAGAATTGATTATCCTGCAGATACAATGGTTACTGATCCTAAATACTTAGTAAGAGCTTGTGGGTTTTACTCCTATCTAAAGAAATATTTGTGTGATTAGGTGTAATTATGTAAGTATGTATGTATGTATCGATTTGGATATATAAAACAAACTTAACAGAATTTAGAATTTAATTAAAAAAAACTGACATTAGCCACAGACCTATTACGAACTAGAGAAGACACTGTGATTCGTTGCATTCTATTATGCCGTCCTAGTTAATTGCGGATATAAATTATGTTTACACTCTCACAAGACGTTCGCCGTGTGGTTCCTTTTGTGCCGCTTGCGGTTACATTTGTATCCATACAATCAGTGAGCTCCCCCTCTCACTTCTCACCTTCCCCGAGCCCAACTGATACAAAATGCTGCTCAAGAATCGCGTCGCCTCTATCATCAATAACATTATGTTATCACCAAAACACCGATACTCACTCAATTAATTAAAGAATAAAATTTGTCAAGCCGCATTTGGCCTGCACAGCAGTCAATGGCCTTAATTCTTCTCTTCTCAAAGATGACCCTGTTCAGCAATAAAAGATAAAGTGGTTGATGATGACTAGGTCTGTAATACCTAGTCGGCAGATTGCTTTAACTGTCCCGTGCTAAAAATGGTCGGTACGGAATTAAAATTATCAAGATTTTTTTGCCCTATGTATAATACCTTTATTCTATACCCACATAAGTGTGAGAACGTTAAATTATAAATAACAGAAAAACATTACAAGCAAAATAAAACATAAACAGAACAAAAGGGTAACACCACCTTGTCCATCGAACTTTTTGCAATAATTTCATTGTTATTGAAATTTTAGCCTGCTGTTCGTTTTTTGGAAATTTCGCTTGTTATTTTATGTATGTAATATTACTAGACTACTTTCTTAGCTTCGCGCGTTTTGAACACAACAAGTGCAATTATGTTGTTTTCCAGACTGATGGATTTCCGATTGTCATTGTATGTCAATGAGTTTCGAAATTTAAAAATGGAAACTTTCTTATGTATTGTGCAAGTGCAATGAACCTTTAATTGAGATTTGATAGCACGATTATAAAAGGACCAACAACTTATACGCCCTTCGAGGCATAGCAATATTTTTCTAACGTTCACCCTATCAAAGCGTAACGTCTATTGTATCGCCTACAAATTTGACAGATCGTTCCTATATGTCAACGTCACTATGACATATGACACGTTCAAATTCCCAATATCGGTACTATCTTTTCGGCCGTGAATTGTCACTGTTATTTGTATACATACTCGTATAATGTTACCAATCGACGAAATTTCGAACTGTTTCACGGTAGAAATAAATATGTATAACGAGTGCCCTAGGCTAATTTTATACATGCTCTACCTTTATTTAAGTATAACTCAGTTTTTAATGTCAAGTGATATTTTTGTTGTAAGAAAGCTCTTTCGTCTTGCCCTTATTAAAAAATAATGAAGAGAGAAATTCACTACTGGCTAAGTTACACCAGTATTTTGGGTAAAAGTTTAGCTGCAAGTCTTAAGCGAGTAAAAAAATCCCAAAAACTAATAATGAATTGCATAATCACTAGTTGCCGAACCCACATCGGAAGACAGTACCTCATATACCAAGCGTTTTTCTTTATGTGCTTGGCGAAAATTTTATCTGAAAGCCAAATAAATAAATGTTTCGTTGAGTAAGAGGTAAAGAAACCAATTTTATAGGTCTCTTTACTAAGAATATCTATCTCCTATTAATATTAAGGCCTTACCCCTTCTCATTCTTAGAAGAATTGTGTCCAACATTGGAATGATAAACCCGCTTGACTTTGGTAATAGATGTAATATATATATGTAAAAGCTTTAATTATAAAATAATATTAACAAACAGTTGAACATTCATCATAAAGGTTTACTTTCCGAAAATGATTTCGATATGCAAATAATAAAACGACCACTTTATGATATCCGAATGTTGGCAAAAATATAAATTAAAATGGAAAAACATGAATTGGGTCTAACCGTTCAATATGAAACAGTAGATTTTAAACTATGAAAATTAAACCGCAAAATCATTTTTAATATTCATATATAATGTTCAGATTTCTGTATTTTACAGTTCTATCTTGTTTAGAATTATACACTTTGTAATGAAAAGTATTACCAAAACACAATTATAAAAATATAGATACAAATATATTAAGATTTGAATGGATATTAATAATCATAATTAAATATATTATTACAATATAATTAGACCTAAACAACAGACTCAGGCTCCGAGCTACAAGTTAGACAAACACAATAATATTTTCCCCTATCTGGGTGGACCGCTTCATCAGCAGTCGCGCTACGAGTACCAACCACTAGACCAACAAGGCAATCTGTATAAAATTGATTTGATTCACAATTGCAACGCTTATTTATCGATTGATTCTCATTCATTTACCACGATATCTCCTAAAGCCTAAGATACATAAATACGGTCAACTCGTTACACGTTACACGTAACACGCTCTATATAGAGACCGCTATAGAGTTTTGATATTACACGACTTAATAGCAAACGATTATAAGGTTCCATTAACTTTGTGACGTGACTTGGTTCTGATTATGTTCGCGTGGGCTATTATTCTGTCCAAATAAAGAGTCTTGGAACTGGCCTATTAAGAAATAGTTCTTATTTCTAAGTGTTATATGGTTTTCTGCTTATATAATTAGGAACTTAGAGGTTTAGAATTAAGCCTTCTACTCTAGCGCTTCTGGATTAAAATTCTCGCACACACCACTTTACAAAAAACTACATTATAAATAATTTGTGCTAACGCTGAAGAGAAATATGGCGAGACTACTCCCCCTCAGAGGACCGCATAATGCTTCTAAACGTGACCCAAAATGTTCTTAACCCGTCTTATTATCTATATTTGTATTATGTATGTACACCTTAAATTATTACCTTATTACCTTATTTAACAGATAATTAGCACAACGCTATCACATACACTATTTCATAAACCATATACTTAGGTATTGTATAGCATCCATCATGTTTTGCGAATCTCGCAAATATTTCCCCTAAGAGAGCGGATAGATAGATCAGGAAACGGATCTTTCATCATGCTCGAGATCAGGAAAGAGATTCTGCACCAGCCTTACAGCGTTATGTTTCTCAGATAAGATCTGGACATGCTTCGATTACTTACCGGTACAATATAAACCAATTAATAGCTTCGTTTGGTTTTTGATTATTTGCTCATTTTTGACTAGGTTGCGTAACTTATTTTTAGTCTGAAGCTTGTAGTGAACGTAACGCAACATCACGCATAAAATCCCCGAAGAGGTAGGCGGAGAAATGTACTGCACTCCCACGTTTTACCAGTTACTTTTTGGTACTACCATGGAATAGATGGTGCGCCTGTTGCTACGAGTATAAGCCGTACACAAATCCAGATTCCGAGTCACTACTGTAAATTTCTTACAGAAAAACTAAGTTACAAAATCCAATAGTACTCGACCTGGAATTCGAACCCAGGACCTCTGTATCAGCAGTCGCACTTCGCAACCATTCGAACAACGAAGCACACTAAACAATGATATGTCTTTGTATTCATTCACATATTTTTCTATTTGTCGCCGTGACAACTTCATACCACGAGTTAATTACCTCATTGTTGCTACTATAATCTTCTACACGTCTTATACACCATAACTTTTATATAACATAAACATTAGCCGATATAGTTTTTTTGATATAAAACAACGACTATACTCTTGATGTGTTTTCTTGTAAACTAATTAATAATAAACCTTATCTTAAACACGCAGAGTGTATATTTGTTTAACATTCGTCGTTTCTGTAATGTTAGTTCGTCTTAGTGCGGAGGTACGGATATTATATAAATTTAAGTGTTTTAGTTCCGTGTGTTATGCATTGTGAGCGAGAATGAAGAGGTATCATTATAGTTACAGGAAAATAGATAAATAAAAGCGCGGCTAATTCCCGGATTAGGGAGTGAAAGGTGTGTCAATGCCCGGGACGTCAGGCGTTCTAAGTACATTCAACTGTCACTACATGTGCGATTATAAGAGGTATCGGTCATGTAACACGTAAAATGAACATTGAGTATTCGTCAGCAAGTAACTGACTGATGGAATGACTGGTTATTAAATTTCCATGTAGGTCCCAAACTACGTATAGTAGGTATTACTGATCCAAATCTTATGATTTTTATAATCATAGCACATAAATCTAAATAATGTTTCACCCAGAAATATATTAGCTCACAATACCACATATTTTAAACATAATCAATAGAAGTGCACATATTATGGTTAGGACTTGTTTATATTTACGAAGTTTTGATGTACAATCTTTTATATGGTGAAGAAAGTAAACAGTTTTCTGTCTGTATTTCCCTATTTTATCTTTTTTCTTTCTTTATTTATATGGTATGTGTATAATGAAGAGTGGTCTATCTACGTAGACACTATGTGTGGTCTAAAAACGTCATTACCACTAGATTTCCATATTGAGACCACATGCCAGCCTCACGCCCGCTCCTGAGGCAGCCACAAATATCTACGTCCACCGCCGTCGCCTTGGTCGGCCGCGAACTATGTAGACAACACACAGCAGAGTATGTATGGCTTACCGTGTCATTTGTCAGTAGACATACATAGATTGACACATTTGTATAACGAGCCTTCGAAGAAGTAATACTAATAAAATGTATGTGCCTTCTATGCGTTTACGTAGCGTGTATTATATTTATTAATTCACGTGATATGGACATAAATAGTCTATTCCTTGAGGTAATATTTTCGTTTTTATATTGTTCAAAGGTTGTTATCTATTTCAAATATCTGAATAAAATTATATAGAAATTAATTTCATCGTAGGTACTATAATGCCTTTTAATTCATGTAATTTTTGGTAGCTTCATTAACTAAATTAGGTAATTAATTCATTTATTTCTTTGTGAATGAAATACATATTTTTAGTCCAACCGCTATTATTTTATTACAACTTACTGACTAATAAATTATAAAGCAGATAATTAAAGAAATACACTTTTATTTTTTAATAGTGGTAGGCAGAGACCATTCAGCTACGAAAGTTGTGATTGCAGTGATAGCCTAGTAGCTTAGAATTCACTCTCCTCATTCCGAGGGTCCATTAGGGTAACATTTATTAAAATAATATATCAATCATTTATAATTTAATATATAGTAAGAAATGAGAGAAAAGGTTGTGGAATATATGTGATGCGCTTGCAGCGCGCTCGAGTTGGTGTGATTCATTATTCCGGTAGCATTTGGGCGGGACTAACGTATCTTTGTGGCTTGTAAGTTCTAATTAAAAATATTAGATTCCGTTGATTTCTTTTTCTTTTCTAAAAAACTAAACTAACTCCAGTTTCATAAGAACATTTAATACATAATTTTATGTATTGAAAATATTTCAATTATACAATACATTTAGGATTTATTTTTATACTACTTTGCTATAAATCAAGTACAATTCAGAAAAACACAGTTTAGAAAAATCACAGTATATTCTAGTTTTATTTACATATCTCGCTTATATCCAATATATACAACTAAAAATGAGCTGTCAGTCTGTCAATCTCATAAAGGTCAGCCATTATTTCCTCCACCTTCGTGCCTATTTTCTTTGCAATCTGTGAAAAAGATAAACAATATCAATTAATAAATCATTACAGAATTATGTTTCTGTTTTATAATACCAAGAGTCGGCCAACAAACATTTCAGTTTTCTATATTATAGTAACAATAAACATTTGTAATATATATTTTATTTTTATAAGGGAGCGTTCAAGTATTACGTAACGCAATTTAGGGGGATGGGGTTCTTGTAAAACGTTACGATGCGTTACGTAGGCGGGAGGGGGATTGAACAA
This sequence comes from Elbella merops, assembly GCA_018244855.1. Classification (NCBI taxonomy): domain Eukaryota; kingdom Metazoa; phylum Arthropoda; class Insecta; order Lepidoptera; family Hesperiidae; genus Elbella; species Elbella merops. The sequence continues at coordinate 11,667 of DWMG01003063.1, forward strand.
CGCGTTACGTTACATTGTTTTTATTTATTACAAAAAAAAAAACTAAGGAATATAAATCTCTTAAGTTGGCAAATGGCAATGACGTTTAGGGAGGGGGAGGGAGGGTAATGAAAAACGTTACGAAGCGTTACATTCAAGAACCTTTAAAAATTGCGTTACGTAATACTTAAATGCTCCCTCCCTAATAGACTTTTATAATCGTTGTTATAATATAATGTATATATGCAGTTGTGGAAAACGCCACTTTAAGTGAAAATTAAAATTTTACTAAATTTTTAATAGAGAATGTGTTTAGGTATTGATTGAAGAATTAAATATTTGAAATCTGTGTTTGTTTTAATTGGAAGTTAATAATAATTTATGTGACAAATTAAAGAGTGTTAAACATGTTTAAATTGTGGCAGTGTATGTTGAATTTCTCAGTTCTCGTATTTATATAGTACTTGTAGTATTACTATAGGCAACGACTTTATTTGGCACATAATGACATTGAGAAAGGAGATAAAATGCCTTGTCAAAGTTTTTAATAGATAATAGCGGATATTGTTAGGTACTAGTACTGGTACTAGTGCACATCCATTCGTCTGCGGGTATGTACGCGCTGGATCGTGCGTGTGACTATCTGTGCGCGGGTGCGTGTGTATGTATAGTGCGTGCGCGCGTGCGTGCTCACGTCGCACTGCTCGGCGGCGGGCAGGCAGG
>DWMG01003064.1:0-12367 GCA_018244855.1 Elbella merops
TGTTAAGTACCTCGCTTGACTACCTCGTTGGTCGAGTGGTTGCAAGTGCGAGTGCCGAATGGGTCCTGGGTTCAAATTTAGAATTCCTAGTAGTGACTCGGAGTCTGGACATGTGCCAGGTGTATGGCAACAGGCGTATGAGAGGAGACCCATATTCTAACAGTGAAATAATAAATGGGTCTATTATTATTAGTAAAAGTTAAATATTGGATATTTTGCAAACAGACAATCTTGAACAATAATATATATAACAGATAACTATTTGAGATAACAAAAAAAATTATTATTCCCGTCCTATAATTACGTTATATCTAAAAAAGAACTAAGAATAATAAGCAATTTCATCAATAAATCTATGAATAGCCGCTTACAACACGTTACAGCTAACATTACAGCAACGACAGAAAAAGACTACGGAAGACAGTGTTTCATTGTTGTCTGACTGAAACGTTTCGTGTTTATAGATATTTTGATCGTTACGTTTATTACACTGTCCACTGTGTACCAAATGGACCATAAAATGAGACCATAATGCATTTGCACAAGCCTGTTTCGAAGATTTCGCAGCTATTGACATTGGCAATATTGGCTGGATATTGTACAAGTTAACTTCAGATATATATTTTGTATCAAGGTGACCTAACCGATAAATAATGATGTTTGTTTTAGAACTGTTATAATTTGTCGTGTCCAACCGCGGTGCCGGATACTCGGAACTTAAAGAATGTGTTCAATGTATGACTACTACAAATGTTATCGATAACACAAAAAGAAAATCATGATTATTTAGTTCGTTTACGGTGAAAAAATTGTAGGTTATTAGAAAAAGAGCAACGCGACTGATGTACAAGTGGCGTCCAATGATCGAGGAAGTCGGCTGGTTTTTTCCAAAAGGCGCGCAGCGGAATTAAAAGTATGACAAAATAATCAACCACTGAGCACGGAATCGCTTACTACAATGATGAGACGTGAGTGAAAGCCGGGTATCAGCGTTTATTTTATTTTGTATTAAAATATTTTAGGCGGGCGTAGCGACAGAGTCCGCGTCGCCCAGCAGCGTCAGCGCACCGCACGACACATATTATGCTCTTGATATAACCACTACGCACAGCCTCTACGAGATGAATGACTTTTATTTATTTGTATCTTTAACGAGAAAAACGCCATGGACTTTCTTGTGATAACTATTTCACAAGTATAATATGCTATACACATGTTATTGTAGCGTAAGTATTCAGAAACAATATTTGTAGTGATTTTGATGCAATATCTGTTTACTACATAAATGTCACTCTGTACACGATTGTGAGAGAGGCTTTTCGTGTCAGTGAATTAAGGTTGCTCAGTGGCGACGTAAATAGAATTCTGGACAGGTTTTTGAAGTGTGTTTATAGTACGGCGCTTCAGTTATATAAACATCTCGTCCGATCTGCAGCGGTAAGCTTATGAGAATTGTGTCAATTGAGTAGACCGACATCTTCACGGTGTTCTTCGAGATGTTATGAAGGGCAAGGACCGTTACATCCTACGTGTAGGCTTATACAAGCAACGGCGTGACGGAATTATTTAAATGTTTCTAACTGTAGCCGGCGGTTGCGGGCGGTAGAACACAGTCGTATACTAATATATATCTAAGAATACTACTCTTTTCTCACACATAGGTTCATTAATTTATCACCGTGTCTAGAATTAAATCTAACACTAATCACAAAACCTTTAATTCGAGTTTATTTTAACCTCATAAACTGGTAGGCCACGGTCGTTCGAATGTAACGAAGACAAACAAAATAATATGGAGTTATTTATCTCTCAGTGGCTGTAACCTGTCGCTTGTCTTTTGAAAAGGAATATAATTTTATGTCTTCTCTGGGACAGTAATAAAAATTCCTCCTATCCGCTCGTAAGCCGCACTTTAAAACCAACTAAAAGTTGTTAATCCGTTCGGAGTGACCGCGACATCGTAAACAATGCGGCTGACCCTTTTCCAGAATCGGTAAGTGACGTGTTTAGTGTTTAGTATTCCTATTCACACGTTACGGAGGCTCCGAAACAAAACACAGTGGATGTATTACAATGTTACGAAACAGAACGGCCGCTGTAAACGATAAAATCGCTCGAACAATATTGACTTAGCGATAAGCAGTGAGAGACGCGTGAAATTTGATAATTACTTAGAGCAATTATCTTATCTCGCGCCGTTAACTCCACCCACTTACGCGCTGCTTCATTTGGGTCAGTTTTTTAAACGTCTCCTGTTCAAAATCAAGTGCTAGCTAATCATTCGGAAAACTGTACGACGACAGTAAGCATTAATTTGTACTGTGGCTTTAACCAAAATCAAATTCAATAGCATTTTTCAGTACCACGAGAAATAAATGAATCATTTGTAAGCGTGTATAGATGTTTTAAAATGTCCATCATCGATTAGAGTTCAGCAATAGCAAACCAACAGAGTTTTTAGTCAGAGATTGAAGGCAGTTGTCAAGCAAACATACCTATCTGTATATATCTATTATCTCTATATATCTGTTATTAAATGCATTTTAAAGAGAATAAGTATTAAAACACTCGTACTGGTAGCAGCACAGATACATTTATGTAATTAGACCAGCAAGTTTTTTAAATGTTTTGCAATAAATGTACCGAGGTCTGTTAAACTCAGTATTCTATTGATAATTGTTAGCGATTATATCATTTGTAACCAAATAATACGAAAATATCTTTCTATGGACTTTTTCAACGAGTATTTTAATGATAGATTTTCAACTGTTAATTAATTTTTGTTTACACAGCCATATAATTGTTAGCCTTGCTGCTAATTAGGGAAATCACTTGGGTCAATGACAATCACATTGTGCAAAAAGGTTGATTACGGGAGCTTGTCAGCGAGCATGATTGGATAAAAAACTTTCCCGATTAAGTCAACAACAGTGCGGTCTAATTGTTGACGGAGGTCACATGTATTGTTGTGGCCGCATAAAAAGTTCGACGTTGTTGTTTCAAATCTCTATTATTTAGTATGATTTGTATTTGATTCGTGGAAAAATAGAGCAAGTTGACAATTATTTCGAAATTAAAAAATATTTAAGGACAACTGATACTTATCGAATTTTGATTGTACCGCGGTTGAATACTTTGCAATTTCACATTCAGCCCGCAACGACGTAGGCACATAGCTCTCACATTAATAAACAATAGAGTTAAAAACATATTTACTAATAATTTTCTGAGAAATATTTCCTTCCTATTGTAAGTTGTGTACTTTTGTAAAGTAACATAAGGTCATGCCGGTGTTTTTCTTAAGGGGTGGGCAGAGGAGTGTAGTACACTCCCACGCATCGTCAGTTAAGAGTATGTTACACGTCCCGTGGAAAAAGGGCTGAATTTGAAGTTAGTAGATATTTATTTCCTGCGCCCGATCAGGGGATCAAACTCAGAATCTCTTGCTGTGCAGTTGCCCTTGTAACCACTCGAAAAAATCATAAAAAAAATAATGGGCCGATTTTTTTTTTTTTCAAATCATATCTTCTAAAATAAAGGGTTGTTAAATATAATCCAGTAATCTATGTGGGCTCTAGGCTGTCTCGTTGAGCCAGTGATTGCAACGTTACTATCGATCGATAGGTCCTAGGTTCAGTTCCTGAGTCGGGTGTTATAGGATTTAGGCGAGAGGGTCACCATCTATTCCATAGGAGTACGTAAATGTAACTGGTGAAACGTGGAAGTGTACTACACTCATCTGCCTAGCTCTTCGGACGCGCGATGTTACGTGTAATGTTTTATATGGACATTATAAGTGTGTGAGCATACAAAATAGCAAATACATATTAACCGAGCCACGAGCACGATTGTTAGCAGGATTCCAAGTGAGTCACGAAGGAATTACAATCACATATGGTAAAGAGTTCTCCTTCTCGTGGCTTACTAATGTTCGATTCAAATGAGGAGGACGATCAGGACTTATCGCGAGTTTAAAAGGCTAGTAGCATATACCTACTGTTGTACTGATGGCTAGATCCTTTCCGAATGGACAACATTGCATTATAAGGTAAAAAGTGCCCTTGTCCATGAAAGTGCGAAGGGTAGATTGTTATATCATTATGTGCTTGTTCCAATACAGTAGTATTGGTAGAATTGGCACAGTAGTATAGTAGTAACTATACAAATATAGTTGTTCATAAATGTTCGTTACTTCGAAAGCAACATATAACCAATGTAGTATATTATCATCATCAGCCTATTCTCGTCGACTGCTGGACATAGGCCTCTCATTTAGTATATAAGTACCTAATGTAAAATATAAGTTTTAAATATCATCACGCCAGATTCCTTCCGGGGTAAGCAAATAGCAACGAATCCAAATTATCTCTATTTGTGACGTAACCCTTTCGTGCTTCTGCGTATATCACTCTCTTCATAATGTAAAATGTGAATCCTTCATTAAAAAACTTTCTACTTGGTACGTGCAGACATGCAAGTTGCGTAAATATAGGTACGCCATTGCACACCTCCCGCTGCTGCGCTCGAGATATCTTCAAATTCCAGGCTATTACGCGTTATGAAAAACACATAATAGTTAGAAACAAAGCCATAATATCTTAATGTCAAAAATAGTATCTTAGGACATCTCCGCGCACGGCCATCTCATCTCAAACTAAGTAATTAGATACCTTGTGTTATGGGAACTAGACTGCTGATAAACTAAATTTGGATAACTAAATATATACTTATATAGGTTTTTTTATACTTGGACTCAGTACAAATACCTACTTGTACTTATCACACAAATACTTATTGACATAATGGGAATCAAATCCACGACACCCGACGCTACAGTCAGATTCAAGGACCACTGCACTAACGGGCCAATGCTTGTGACGAACCAATGAACCTGCATGCTCAGGATAGGGATTTTAGACAAGTCCACAATGAAAGTGCATAAGGTTGCGCATTAAGAGACGCCTAATCCTAATCCGGTCCACTGAGACAGGCTGATGATGTGAAAATGATCTTCGCAATTTTTGTACTTTTCAATCATCAACATCATTAACAAATCCATCTCGATATTCCTTGTAATATTCTAAGAGACATTTAATGTTCTATGAACGTACGTAATGTAATGCTTTTGCAGTAATATTGATTGTTGCGTTCTCTTTATATATGCGCTTCGCTAAGCAGCGGTGCATCAGACGTGAACCCACTAGCACGTGGACACGTGAAGCCTTACCGCAGTAACCCTATTTGCCGCCACACGTACATGTGCCCTATATTTGCAATTTGCAACTGTATAGCAGCTCAGATTGCTACTCGCCTGCACGCCCACAGATACGCGAGATAATGATGAGGAAGTAGCTTTCAGCTGAAGGCTGTTTGTTCGGGGAAAAGTCTAAAACTGATTGATCACCTTCATAGTACGCGTAATGTGATTTACATAATATCTGAGCTAGCCTTTTAAGGCTCAATAGTAAGCATCGCTCGCTAATTTTGTAACACGTATAATCCCTGTAATGGCGGTTGGCTTCGGTCGGGATTATTACGTACACCTTAGTGTTACGCTTGAAACTACTTTTCATGTAAATTCCAACAGAAAAACCTGTGTCAAGGAATTCGGACGCGATATTCTAAGTTTAAGAAAGGTTTTACTTTCTTTAATTTGTACCATCGTAAGCAGAAATAAAAGGCAGACACGTTATACAAAGGACATACAATAACTTTGTATTCGAGATTGATGATGATTGATGACTAGATAGGATGCTGTAGGACCACGATATATTTAACAGGAAACGATAAAGCATTGTAATACTGTAATCAATGGATGCATTTGTGTATATATCTTCTAGATTACAAGGTATTATTCGTTTTTTCTAACTTGAAATTCAAAAGGAGTGGCAATACACAAATCGCCTCTATTACATGGGATATAGAAATGCTAAACAGTCCTCCTGCTGTTGGATGGTCCTTTTGCCTATACCTTTGGGGGAAACAGGCGTAATGATATGTTTTTATTAGATTTCTATATAACAATGATCGGTAGTATACAGCTATAACGTATATACGGCTATACAGTAGCTCAACAAATAAGAGAATGAATGAACAACGCCAGAGGCATCTTCACACTAATACACTGCAGGCAGTGTTCGCTTGAGTCGTGATATTTTACCACGATAAGGCGTCTTCAATAACAACGAAAGTGAATCTAAGAATGGGTTGTAACAAGTGTCAAGGCGGTAATGGGGTTATAAACAGATGTTCCGGCGCGTCGGATCAGAGGCTGGAAGTAGAAAGCGTCGTTAGAACAGGCCCTGCGAGCCAATCCGGATGTTATGCCCATAATGGTAATGAGGATAAGATTTACTATCAACGACATTCAATTTCCTGCCGTCTTCTAGATGTACACTGTAACTAGACTTGCAACATCCTATTTTATGAGAACACTGTGACCGATATCGTTCGGGAAGGGCATCGGAACTAACCTATATATTATAATTTGTTTAAAATTCTACCCAGGCTTGATTATTCGAAAATTAGGTCATAATTAGATATGTGTGGCTTAAACATTTAATATTATAGAGGATTAACGTGATTTTGTTTTAGCTCAATGTAGTCCTTACAAGTATTTACCTATCATTATAGTCAAAGTTTCGTGGCTCGTAATATTTACGCATACGAGATGTATCTTGTGTGCATACTATTGGTGGGATAAGAAGCTCTGTCGAAATGTTTTAACCTTTTACCTTTTGTACCGGTTTCATCTCAAACTTAGTAAGGAATTACATACTTGATTAACTATTTATGTTATGGCTAAAGCAGTTGGAAATTTCTTGGTACTTTGAAGGTTCGTTATGTTCGTTGGTTGGATAACTCTACATTAGCAAATCAGAGATACCTATATTATAGTTAAAATGTACGTATTTTGCGTCTAAAACTGGTTTTTATGTTGTGTTCATCCGTGATGTACAGAACAATTACGGAAATACACTTTTTGCTACTTTGAATTGTGAATTATTTTTGTTGAATTACATTAAATAGAAAAAATATAAAACAACGGATACCGCAAGACGTGGACAATTGAGGCCATAGAGACTCGCCACCCGTCGAGAAACCACAAATAATATTATTACTGTATAAAATATTAAATTACTTTTTACCGTGAGTTACGGATCATAGCCAAATCTTAAAGAGTGATTTGTCAATCTCATCAAGAGTTATTTCCAAGTTGGATGAAACAGTCACTCACACACAGCCAACGGCTTTACAGCTCGCTGCGATCGTTGCACGCAATACAAAACAAAAAATAACACGGTTCCAGCACTCAGTCCCAGTCCACGAGACGCGGAGTTCTCTTCCAATATTTCACACACCACAATAAACAGTCAATATTTAAAAGAATAACTCAAGAATAAACCGGCAGTTATTTTCGACGCGGAAAAGTTTGTTGACAGATAGCTCGCGAGACAAACATGCAAGATGTACTCGCCGCGCTCGCGCACACAGTGGTGTGAAGTCGGCCGCGCTCCGCGCGCGCTCGGCAATCTTCGCGTACGGTCGGATTCATTCGGCTGGAATGCGCGGCACGCAAGCTCGACCGGAGGCTACGAGTACGCCGGGAGTACGTTTCGATCTACGTGGCGCCTACCTCGCTTCGCATACTCAAAATATAATTAAATTGCAACGAGCGCCATGACGGCCTATAATGCACACTTGCCTAAGATCAGGTTCTGTCCAAACTCGGCATTAAGTCAACGGGAAAGTACAGTTAGGTACAGGCGCGGGAATGCGTGAGCGAGGTCACGGAACTAGTTGTAAATGACAACTCTTCCAAAGAAGAACACATTTTTGCTCGAATTATAACCCACTTTGTAAGCTCCTTTGTAAGCTGACAAACAACGACTTAACAAAAAAACTACCATTTGAAATACATACCTATATTATGGAAACTAGCGCGACGCGCACGCGTCCTCAATAATTACACGCGTAATATTATATCTCGAGGATATTGACATAGTAGACAAAAAGATTTTGTCACATTATCAAAGACTTTATTTCCAAATGCAATTGTCACAGACATTACTGATTTTAAATAGGCTGTCCCAAGTGTGATATTGAAATGTAGCCGTCGCGTTACCCCCGAACGCAGATCCGCGAGTTTCATGGGTCATTGACGCTCCAACACCCACTCCATTCCTGATCGAAATTGCCTCCCAATGTCCTAATTGTCAGTTTAAACACAATTACAACTGGCACTGGTTTTATGAATATTGTTTGACTTCACGACCGATAAACCGTTAGCCAATATTAGGTTTACATTAAAACAGCCGAAAACGAGTGCGTCCATACACGTGACGCATTGTTTCTCGGTCCTTTGAAAAGTCCGCTGTGTCCACAGAACCGATTTGTTTGTTAAGCCGAGCCCTAAAATCTCCAGAAGCGGTCAGTAAACTATCAGCACGCGTGTGTCATAAAATTTTTTGCGCATCTTGCAGTCGGAGTGACCTACGTCGATATATCCTAACAAAAATTCCTTCTTAGAACTAAGTGCACTATAATAGCGGGGCCGCATAATGGCCGCGCAGTGGAATTAAATACGTACAATAAACCGGATGTGCCGTGGACAGAGCTGAACCGAGAATAATCAGAACAGAAGAACTTCCGGTGCACATTTGCGTAAATAAATATACATTACGGTTCCCAGGACTAATAGCTGCTGGCGTTTTTGTTTTGTAGGAAAATAGTACTACGACATTTTGTTTACATTAAATACATTAGGTGAAGGAATTTAAATACAATCTCGGAGTCTGAATTTGTGCCCGGTTATAACATGACAGGTGAAACCTGGGCGTATTGCACCCTCTGCCTACCTCTTCGAGAAAATACAGTTGTGAAGATTTTAAACGTAATACATATACGTACGAGTACATGTTATATATATATATATAAAATACATGTTATAGAAGTCGCCATAATTAACAGAAAAAATCATATTTTTTAAGGTACCTGCAACTATTATAATTGCAGAAAGTTTGTACCTCTAAGTGTTATTTAGAAAATGTTGCCTATAACGTAACGAATTTGAGAATGGCATTTGAAGCGGTGGCGACGGTTATCTCCTTATAATATGAACAATTAATAAACAATATCCGAACGTGTTATTGAGGACTACCACACATATCGTTAAACTATATGGCCTAATAATTACAGGGAATTACGCCGCTGTAAGTGGTCGGGTAATGGCGCTCTAACGAAGATACAACGTGACTGACTTACCCGCAACCTGTTCGAAGACCTTCGAATGCGTCGTACGGTGTAGCTTCTATGGGAATCGATTTAGCCTCCGAGCTATTGCGTTGCATCTGATGCACGTCAAGTTATTCGTATATTTTGATTAGATAGAGGCAACTTGAGGTTTTTAACTCTGCCCATTGTTCTACAATATACCTAATATAATTATAGTAATTATGAGTTTTTAAAATTGATTAATAAGCTGTGCCCTACGATCTCCAACCCGCATGACAAGCGAGGAGATTACGGGCATAAACCCCCTTTTAGGGAGGCCTATGTCCAGCAGTGGACTGAGATAGGCTGATGATGATGATGATGATACTCATTCATACATTAAAGTGTACAATAAAATTCTTCTTTATATATTTATTTTCTCAAATTATCCTTATCATTTGCGTAACAGACAACATAATAGTTCTAAGAAATGTCATTAAAAAGATCGAATAAAATTCCCGCCAAAATCAATCAGTCATCGTAAACAGGAGCGAGATCAACGACCTGCGCAGCGGACATGTCAAGGATTACGGAGTTCGGTTTGACTATAGAATGTGTATTAAGCAGAAATGGCATACGGACAAGGCACGTCTTCCCGTGCTTTCTATAGTACAGATGGTTTATTCATAAACTTTTGATCTAATTATTAATGATAAGCTATTGAAATTGCCAAAATGATGTAGAACAAAGGAAGATTATTTTACGAAATAAGAACCTTGTCTTATTTTCATTACAACAAATACATAACGAAATAAGAATTTACAATCATTTAATATAAAAGCTCTTCATTTTATAGAACTAATTTTAACTTTAGGTGGACTTAATAAAGCGAAGTTCGTAAGAATTGCGACATTCATTTCTAGCAATTACCACGCCTTGGGCCGTGGCCGTGGCCATGGCTTTACTTAAACCGTATGCGACCAAAGTTGTTTGTGAAATTATAATTAATGTTTTTGTATTTTGAAAGTGACAGCTTCTGATGCGAGTCAGGCTGCATATTTTGCGATAACTCAGATCTGCTTTGACACCAATGGATGAGTTTTTGTACATTAGATTCTTCTTTGAATTTGCTAGATAAGGACATAGATTGTGTATACATGGATTATTGAACTTGATCATCATCACCGTTAATCCTTTGTATAACCGTTGGACACGTGTCTCCTCCAAGAATTAAATTCGGAGACTGGTACTTTAGACAATGGAAACACAATAAATAAATAAATGACAGATTCCTTTACAATCAGGTGATATAAAGGTTCTCTCTTACACCTAATCAGCATTGATATGATATATAGTTGTATATGATATATAGTGATGATTGATATAGTTATAACAAATAAGTAAAAAATATGAAAATACAGCTTTATATCCCCGTTTACGAAAGTCGCGCGCACGGACGCGTATGAGATTGGGCAATGTTTATGTAGATAGATAAGGAAAGCAAAAAGCTAACACTGATATAATAAAGGTAACTAATTCATCAAATTATGTGAAACATTTATCCTTTACCTTCATACAGTCAATATTAAGCATTGTAATTACATATTTATTCTTATTATTTAATTGTTGTGACTATTGCGTATTATAGTTTACCTTATATAATATTTATTTTCGTATACCCCTGACCCGTATCCGATTTCTGATATTATTGACACTTGCCCAAAGTGTAATTCTTACTAAAAGGTTTTCTGGCAGAGATCGCTTGTGAGCGATAAGACCGCCTTTTGTATGCCTTAAAATGTTGTAATGTCCCTTGTGTCTTTCTGGTGTACGACAAAAAATAATTGTATTGTATAAAACACATGGCAAATATTTAAAGAAACCCGGGCGATTTAGACCAGTGCTGGACCACTAGTAATAAAGAAACTGGCAATAAATTAAGATATAAATGATCATGAACTGAAGGGATAATTCAAGGTCATCAAAGGACATTCTTGCATTTCCTTTTGTATAAAAACAATATTCCATTATTGTTCGTGAGACTTTGACATTTAATGAATCCTTTGTTCATGTAACATTGGAGGGAGGTTTAAAACAAGTAACTTAAAGCATACGTCAATCAATTTTTATTTTATAATAAAATCACCCGCCTGAAATTTTATAATATTCTCTTTGATATAAATTGCGATTAAAAACTACATAACGCTTTATCTGGAATCAAATATACATATTTGGATTTCAAGTTTAAGAGACATTTATGAAAAAAAAAAATAGAGATATCTGTTATGTTAAAATATCTGTTAGATAAGAACTATTAGGAACTGATTATTGACGAATGTCTATAAAAATTACAAGTTTATATTAAATACCCAGAAACACTTTATTCAATTAAATATACGTAGAGTAAATTGTCATCACATATTGTCAAATTTTGTTACTTATAACTGGCCATTCTGTGAAACTAGTCCAGAGTACTCGTATATCATACTAAACGTTATTAAAATCTGTCCAGTCGGTTTAGGGCGAAAGAGAAATAAACATACAAAAATTCGCATTTATGTAACTGATAATACTGGCCCTAAATTCTCCCAGTTGATAAACAAAGAAATCTGTTTACCATCGATATGCGGCGCGCAACGATGTGAAGTTGATAATAATAAAATTATTATTATTATTATTAACGTTGTAAAGTTCAAGGAGTTAACTGTAGCGGCCCATTGAAGCGTGACCCTCTGATCTCTGAACCTCATTTCATTGATATATTTGTCGTAATACCAGCTGACACACTTCTCGTCCGGAAATCGAATGCATGTACTATTTTAAAGTAATATTATAAAGTAATATTATAAAGTACGTCAATATTATGATTTGTACTTAATTTTACTGTATACTGCGTGAAGGTGTAAACCGTCATAATACGTTTGTATAATGAATGTATTGTGGATTATTATAATTAACTTTAACTTGATCGGGTCAGGTCGGGCCCGGGTCAAACACTACAAAATTTTCTAATTTAGATTTTCTAGTAGTGGTTCGGATTCAGGATATGTGCCCGATGCATGGCAATAGGCTCACCGTCTATTCCATAGTGGGACGTAAACGTAACCGGTGAAACGTGGGAGTGTTCTGCATTCCTCTGCCTACCTCTTCGGGG
>DWMG01003065.1:0-12366 GCA_018244855.1 Elbella merops
AACGCCAGTATTTGGAAACCTGGATCCAGCTTGGATATGTGTGTATGTGTGTTCAGTGACCAAAAATGATTGTATTTTTTAAAAATTAGTATCGTGTATTTGATGTAGTAATTAAAAAATTTCGTGTTCGTGTTCAAAAAGATTACCTCGAAATTGATCTTTTTTTAAAATAATACAACCTAGTGAGAGGTAGCTCGTGTTTTATAAATTTAGTATGTACTATAATTATTGTTAATAATTACGATACTTAAAGTATACTATTTTCATTTTGTAGTACCGAAATTCTTTATTACGGTAGAATGCTAGAGATATTACAATACATACATAATATTATAAACATGAATATTTTGAACAATCATACATTGTCTGTATTTTGTAAAATTTTCAGCATTTCCATGCGCGACTTGTCCAGACAAAACAATATAAAACAAGAAAACTATTCATATTGATAAAATTAGTCAACACATATCACTCGAATTACAATTTAACATATGAAACAATTCCATCGTGAATAACAGTTTAAAATGGCCTTATCACGATTTCCTTCGTCTGATATTTTCCTTTTGATCATAAGAAATAAATTAGTCTTCATACTCGGGTTTTGAGAATATCGCGATGCTGTTTTAGTTTTCTCATGTCACAGGTGTCGTTATTTTATGTTGTCTTTTCTATTCGAATTTTCAATCGAATTCGAATTTTACGTACATATATAAGTTCGTTCTTATTTCGAATCGGTTTTACCCTCGTAAGGTTTCGTTCCGTCATATTTGTCATCATCATTGTGTCAATTTAATCTTATATAACTAGAAGAGAATTTGTCATTTTTTAAATTCTATTTTTTTAAAGGTATTTGAAAGTTTAAGACGATAATATAGTGTGCCTACAGTCTTAATCGTTAGAATAACATGTAAAAGATTAGATGATATCCATGCGAGGGCAAAATTCTAATTATTATTTTGCAAATTACGATTGTTTTAAAACGTAAATGTAAGTACGTAATTTATCTATCATTAATTCTCGATTTATTATTTAGCTTGTTACCTTATTTATACCAATCGTTTTAAGCGACTTCCATGTTAGATTATTGTGAAATTAAATAATTTTATTATTGTATAGGAACTGATAATATTCTAACAATATCAATGTTGTTTAACTAGTCTTTATTTAAGAAACGAAGATCATATTATTTTCTAATAAAACGAGGAAAAATCATTCTTTAAAAATATGTACACACATTTTTACAACTGGCAATAAATAGTTACGTTATCACTCACGGATTAGTTTTCAAAGATATTTTCTAATAAAAGTGGAAAATGGAAAAAAAATGCTTTTGTAAATTAAGTTGGTTATTTATTATGATAAGTAAATCTTCTAAAACTGTAACCGCTTTGTTTTATTTTTGAGTTTTTATACCTTTAAAATGTATGTACAGTCTGGACCAACAATACAGGTAAAGGTGACTAATGGTGTGGCATGAGATCCACAAATATTCCAAATCTTATTTCATCGTACAGCACATTTAACGAACATCGACATTACGACTAACCTCCATAATAAATTTACATGTTTTTCAATTTATCAATAGAGATACTATTAATAATGGTTTAATTCTATTTAATTAAAGTATTTTTAAATATTACTTGCAGTGACGGCGAGAGAGAGTCATAAGGAAATCTAGACTGGTAATAGTTCTCCATAATTCTTGGTTCATTCTGAGAGAAGATTCGTGTACACTAGTGGGACGATGATTATATTTGATGATGACAATGAAAGGAGAGTGGATTTCAATTAAAACAAACCAAACTTTAGAATTTCTTTTTATCACAAATTCCTTCATTTCAATTCTGTAACTATAAATTAATATAGCATTTGACATGATACATTTAAAGTAATTGGGTCCTTAGCTAAAGTAAATTGTTTTGCTATTAAAAGTAAGTTATAGTCAATTAGGGTCACATCACATTTATTTATATACACGATATTTATCTAACTTAAAACGTATTATTAGGAAAAAAAAAATGATTTTTTCTATTTTTAAATAAAACCTCATCAAAATAAAAACTAATATTTGCCTATTATATCTAATTATTTACATTATTTCATTTATATCAACACCGTTTACTTTGTCATTTTGGTATTGTCCAAACATTGGATGTCTACAAATCACAATCTAAGTTAAACAGCAGTGGTGCAGCGTGGTGGACAACGACATAATCTGTTACATTCAACTCTTATTTCTATGAGCATTTGAATTGTAATTCCTTATAAAAGTCTTTTTAAATCTATCTATGTTATTACAGAACTACACATGATTCGTTTCCACCACAGTGCCCTTATTCTCTGTCTTCTTTCCCTTTCTCCCCTCTAGATCTGCGTAAATATCTTCTAGACTTCTCATCTTGGTTTCCGGCACGCAGAAGATGAGGTAGAACACGTTGGATAGACAGATTGCGCTGAACACCCAGAAGGTGGAATGATAGCCGATCCAGGAATTGAGGGGTGCGAAGAGTTTGAGCAAGGCGAAGTCGGTTCCAAGGGATATCGCCATGATCAGTGTTGCCACCGTGCCTCGGAGCTGCAGACAGTCATTCAATTAATTATTATTATATTATCATGCAGTATATAGCAGTGATAGTCCAGTGGTTAAGAATTCAGCCTCTCATCTTGGGGTTGCTGAGTTCAAATTCAAGGCGCACACCTCTTTATAAAATGCGTTTTAACTTTAAATATATCACTTGCTAACGGTGAAGGAAAACGTCGTGAGGAAACCTGCACACCTTAAAATTAGTATAAAAAAAAATCTAAGGTCTGTGAAGTCTGTGAGGTCTGCCAACCCGCACTTGGCCAGCGTTTAAGACTATGGCCTTAATCCTCTCATTATGAGAGGAGGACCCATATTCCAACAGTGGAATGACAATTGGGTCGATAATTATTATAAGTACCTATTGTCACGCGATGATCCTTACGGCATTGGCAGATAGCACCGAGTGCAATATATCTCTATCCTTACAGATAACGTCTTTCTCCTACATACATTAATAGTTCAATAATATTGCACAGACGATCTGAATTTGACATTTCATTACAACAAAATTTCCTTTTGGCGGGCATTTTTGACAAACCATTTTACACTTTAAAACTAATAATGTGATACCCTCGTACGTTCCACCTTCATAACACATTCTCTACGAATTATTTACTCAGTATGCCGATAGCGATAATTTTCTGGAAAATCTATTGTTCTTTAATTTACATTTTGTAACGTAAATAGAAACGTAATGGTAGGTGTATCTAAACATTTCAGGGAATAATGATGATGATGATAATGATCCGAAGGCATTTCTTGTTATTTTATTACGCGCTACTTTATTCGTAGTTTCTAATTTCTCGTTTCACGCCTTATTACGTGCTACCGGTTATAGCTATTTCTATAAACCCTTAAAATCTGTCCTAAATCCGTTACCTGGAAACTGAACATCTCCGTCATGATGACGAAGGGCAGCGGCTGCAGGCCCGCTGCGTCGGCGAAGATGCAGGCGCACAGCGCGGCGATGGGCACCCAGCCCGGCAGCGCCGCGCTCGCCTGCAGGTAGAACCACGCCCCCAGCAGGCACATGCTGCAGCCCGCCACCACGCTGGTCACGGCCAGGAGCGGCTGGGGATAGGATAAAATCATTAAGTTTAATATACGAGCAATTATTAATCTAGTTGCAGATAACGGACTGATAGAAAATGTGAAACGGATTGGTAGAATACGTTTACTATTCAAGCTTTTCCTATAGACTCCTGTATTAGTCGTATATAATAATATACCTAAAGTCAGTTGGGAAAACATGTAGGAATTTGCAAAAAAAACAAAAGGAAATGGAATTGCAGAGTCGGTTTACTCACCTTCCTCCCAGCTCTGTCCACAAGTTGGCACGCGAGGAACGACCCAGCGATTTGGACAGCAGCTAACAATATCGATTGCTTATTAGGCGATAAGGAAATGCTGGTAGCTGGGTCCTTGCTGGCTTCCGCGAAGATGTGACTGGCGTACACCAAGACTGCGATGCAACCGCAAAATTCGCGCGTCAGGTTGACTATCAGCGCCACCCAGAACGCTTTGAGCGCGGTCTTGTCTGCGACTGCAGTGAGAACATTAGATTTAAGTAAGTTTATAAAAGTCTTAAAAAGAGTTTTAATATTGTTACTTAAATGGCTATTGCTAAGAACACTTTATTAATACAATCGAGAAGCACAAAGTGCTTGTCAAAATTTGTCTATAAGGATTACAAAATCAAGAGTCTATTGTACTC
Organism: Elbella merops; assembly: GCA_018244855.1. Classification (NCBI taxonomy): domain Eukaryota; kingdom Metazoa; phylum Arthropoda; class Insecta; order Lepidoptera; family Hesperiidae; genus Elbella; species Elbella merops. The sequence goes on from DWMG01003065.1 coordinate 4,299, forward strand.
GATATTATTCCACTTTTCAGATCGCTTGCAATCTGTTATACGCGATAGGTCTATTAGCACAGAACTATACCTAATATACATATATCCATCAAATAATTGACATAATCCAGACATCGAACAAATACGTGTCATCAAAATATGCAATCACCCCAAGGAAATTCATAATTAATTGCGCAAATCCTACAAAATGAACAAAAGTATCCAACGATCGCAAAATGAGAACAGTCAGTAAGTTAAATAAATATTGTACCATCTATACATTTAACTTGACCGAAATCAGCACCAATCATAATTTAAGGCGCGTTCCAAAAACTGTGATCCTTTAAATGCCTCCAAAACGCAATTACTCCAGTCAGGCGAACGGTACGAGCAGAAAAACGAGGGCAAACACAACGCGCAGAAAAAGGAACAAAATGAATGTAAACACAAACAGTGACTCGGCAAATAGACCGAATGGACTACGACTTGCCTCGTCGCATCGATAATAACAATAATAAGTATTTCATACTGACTCCGATGTTCACTTTCTATTAATATTCATTTGTGAACTTTTATTAAAATATATATAAATAGCCCTTATTTTGTTTTAACATTAAAACATATTTCATTATAAATTCATACTTTTATAGTAAATAATTATTGGTAATAATTTCATCCCCTATTCCATGGACATATGTATACGTAACATAATAGATGAAACGTGGGAATTTTTTTTTGCTGCTGACACTTTTTGTGCTTACTCCTTCGGGCAAATACAGGCGTGGTGCTAAAGATATTTTGCACAAAAGCATAAGTAAATAGTAAAGAACTAAGAAAACAACAGTGATTTATAATTAATTCTTATTATCTTATAGTTTTCTATAATATGTAGGTAACTCGTCTAAACCTAACATTGGACTTCCATGAGAAAGTAAGATTTTGATATTCTCAACCAATTGTTATAACAAATACATTGTGGAACAAACGGCTGCAGGCACGAATGTGCTGACTTGCCCTGTTCTGACTGTCCTTGATATATAACCCCTGTCGTTATTCACAATTGCTTCACGTTTAATTCATTTCGTGTTGAAGTCAAACGGTCAGAGTCACGAGTCAATTGGCGTAGATGAGATGCGTCAATAGATTTTGTATTTTAACCTCGCGAATCAACAACGGCTGTTTGTTATTTGAATAACGGTTTGTTATTGTTTTCAGCGTGGTCGGTAGGCAGTTTTTTTAACTTTTAACAGAATGATTGTACCAGAAGCTTTTAATCAAATGATTGGGGAACTTACACAGGAGTCGCGGGGAAAATTTCAGCTCACTCGTTGTCTGCTCGATGATCAGTCGGTCCACCTCCTCACTAATAGTTTTGTCCGTGGGCGGCATTGAACGTAGCCAGCCCAAAACTTTAGCCGTATCCTACATTAAGGAAAAATACAAATTTTGTTACAGATCACCAATGTAAAGAACCGTCATAATAAATTATTATCATCATCAACCATTCTTTACCACTCTTGGACACGAGTCGCCTCTCAGATTGAGAAGGGTTAAGGTCTGCCACGCTGGGCAAGAACGTACGTACTCGTATCCTTTTTCTAAACGTAACTTAATGCCTGTAATCCCCGAAGAGGTAGGCAAAGGAATGCAGAACACTCACACGTTTCACCAGTTACGTTTACGTTCCATTATGGAATAGGCGGTGCGCCTATTGCCATGCATCGGGCAGACACCCAGACTCCGAACCACTACTAGAAAATCTAAATTAGAAAATTTTGTAGTGTCCGACCCGGGAATCGAACCCGGGACCTCCCCAATCGGCAGTCGCACTTCCGACCAACACGACTAACGAGGCAGTGCTTTTTCTATATAAATATTGTAATGTTTACTGAACGTTTTCGACACAAAACAATGAAATTTATGCACTTTACACAAAAACTTGTAATGTTTGTTTCTACGGAAATCGAACCCACATCTTGTACTTCAGCAGTCTGTCTCTAACCACTTGTACAATGAGACCTTCGACAAAATTGCCAATCTTTCGATCTCTGGAATTACCTACAGAGTACAGGTAATTACTACCAACCGAACACGTAAAATGCTTCAATAAATGTTAATGATTAAAGTTAGGAATAAATTGTTACAAGGACACATTATACCTAATTAAAACATTGTGGCCTTCAATCAGAAACTGCAAAGTGGAAAATGTCATTGGATATACAAACAACACGCGTTCAGTTAATAGGTGTTTGTTTCGACTCTGGTAATAATAATAATAAAGCATATTAATATAGATACTTATTACCTATATCTGTTGTTGTAGGTACTAGTGTCTGAGAAAAAGTTTTTATTCATTCATCCTATAATTCACTCATTTATTACTTTATTAAAGCTTTCTTATTTATAACCTAAAGTAACAAATTTATTTCAAGAATGTCTTGTTTAAACTTACGTAAAGTGGTTAAAATGAGGGAGTTTTTAAGCTAGTATTATTTATTGAAAAACTTTAAACTGAGACAGGTAGCTGAAATGATACTGATAAAACTGAAGGGGACTTAGAAAAACACACTCACTATACTCAAGGTGATTCTGCATATTGGTTTGAATGAAATATCTGTGCATAATATGTAAAATACGCAAAATTTTGCGATGCAGAGATTTGTGTCATCTACTCTGCCTACAAATACTTGCAGTACGACAGTAATTTAGTTATCGTTATACGCGCGTGTTGAATGTTTTAATACTCAAATGTTATTCAAAATATGATAGAAATAAAAAAAATCCTTTATTTGCAGTTAGTACCTCGCTGTTACGTCATCACAGGAAGGTGCTATTTTAACTTCTGCGAGTTATATGGGCTAAAGACGTATAGTCGCTTACCTCATTGCGCCCGCACTTGACAAGGTACGATGGAGTCTCGGGCAGTCTCAGCAGAATACAGAAGTGTATTAACGGAATTGCAAGAAGAATCCAGAGTACTGTGTTGAAGGGCAAAAGGTCGCCCAAAATGAAAACTACGAGGTTTCCCACAGTCTGTAAGAGAGAAGAAAAATAAGAGTGCGGCAAATCCATATTTCTTGCCACTTGACATAATATGGCAGTTGACATTTGACACTTGAAGTGTCCGTGAATTTAACCATCATCGTTTTTAACCCTTTCATCGTTTCATTGTTGGACACGGCGCTCCTTCTATAATGAGAAGGGTTAAGTCCATAAGCTGCAACGTAGGCCAAGTGCGCGTTGGCAGAATTTTAAAGCGTTTAAGAACATTATGGAGAATTCCCAACGACCAGTTTTCTCGCAATGTTTTTCCAACTATATTCAATCTTAAAAACTGTAGGCAACTACGCGTGTGGTACTTGCAAGGGAATCGAACCCAGACCTCCACAGTGGCTATCCAAATCCAACCACTGTCCACGCGATATACGTTTCAATTAAATATTTCTATTATTGCATAAGATCTGGGTTTCTAACCTAGCTTTAGCAAAAAGTACCAAGAAATACTAACAGCGCAAGTAATAACAAAACAAACAGAATCTTTGAGTACATTTCCGAGTATGGCTAGTAAACATTATTTTTTTTGTTTACAAGCACTCAGGGGAACACCAGACTGCTTTTGGACAGGCTTTGTTTAATGTTAAATAAATCACCGTTTTCCTTATAGTTGGATATTGACTTGACTGCAAAGCAGTTGCATTAAATCGTAGTACAAACCGAAAAAGAACATACCTCCTTATGACGAGTACGTGAGTAATAAACCTACAGCGGCTTCATTGTCTTATAAATCCTATGCAACTTTTTCATACAACACATACCAATACTTCGAGATTGAATATCAATGACAGTAGTAAAGAAAAACATCGCGAGGAAATTCGCACACCTTAGAGATCTTCGTAATGTTCTCAAAGGTGTGTAAAGTCTGTATATCCGTAGTTGGCCAGCGTGGTAACCTGACGCCTTAAACCTTTTTGGTTACAGAGGGGTTGATGATGATGACAAATTAAGTTTACAAATCTCAGGAGACAATTCTTATATAAATGTTTAGTCGGGCCCAAAAAATCCTGGGATAAGTGTCATCCCCGCCACGTCCGTTACGAGGTAAAGTGTCGAGTGCCAAATGTCTTTGTCCTCACAGACCTGACGTGCGTATTTAATAAACAGTAAATAATAGGATGTACAATCTAATCAAATTAAAATCTTATATGGTTCATACACAGACTTACTTGTGAGAAAATAACGAACGTCCCAGTCATGCCCCTGATGCTGTCCTCGCTGATCTCTTTCACGTACAGCGGGCAGACGACGAAAGCTCCGCCAGATCCGAAGCCAATTAGTGCTCGGGCTGCAATGAGAGCGATTGGATGTGCGCATATCAGCTTAACTGCCCAGCCGAGCTGAAAGAGAATTTATTTAGTTTAGATTGATTTAATTTTGGATTGGCGAAATGTTTATGGGATAAAAATACGCATAGAAAAATACAGGACAAAAATATACCAGTCTTACATTAGTCCCTAATAATGTCAGGTCGAGTACTAGGTTGGACAAACAAACGATTTTATATGATGTATTAAATCACCTGACGATAAGTTTACTTAATAGACCATAATAATATATTATATGATATTTACGAGAATATTTTGACACAATGTATAAAATAGATGTCATGTCATGCTCTTATTATGTTGGTTATAATGTTGGTCGATATTCTAATGGCTTCAACATCGATACAGAATCATAATATTTCCCGGCGGATGGCCAATGTTGATGTACAAACATACCTTTATAATATACCGTGTAAAATGATAAAATTGGCTGTATACATACATACTAAAAAACTTACGGAAATTGGCACAGAAGCGCACAGTAGCGCGTTTTTCCTTCCAAATTTATCTGCCGCAACCCCATAAACGAACACAGCTATGGGGGCGAAGATGAACATAATCGACGCCATCCAGGACACGTCTTCTTCTGATACCCTGGGATTTGACGGCGACGCTTCTCCCATTAACAGCACTTTGTTGGGGGAAATCCATCCCATTGCGGTCCCGTACGCCAAAATTGGCATACATACTGTTGTAACCAAGAAATAGACGTATTAGATAACTTTCCTAACAATGCATTTTATAGTAAGAGTCCTTATAATCGATAGTGAGTCTCGGGAAGTTGGGTTATTTTCTCCAAACCCCCACAATGTGACCTTCTAGACGAATGAGTTATGGATTTCGCAACGAACGTGGAATCTTTTTAGTAAATTGGTCCAATAATGTCTGTGTTAACATGTTTTTTCTACTAGGCATATATTCATGTGGTCAGGATACAAATCTCGAATAGATAATACTTTGATCAAATAAATGACCTGAGTGATGAGCTAGGAACCCTCTGCAGATCCTAAATAAATAAATAAAACTATTTACTTATTTATTTTTAATTACGATCTATTTCAGTCATTAATGTGTTATTATGGAATTTCAAGAAGCTGCCAGTTTATTTACGTACAAACGTACCCTACCCTATCATCTTGAGATACTGATCTGAAGCCCGTTGAAAGTAATAGGTACATATATGTATCACGTACCCAATGTGTGTTTAATATTGTTTGATAATAATATATCGATATAGTCGATGTAATAATTGCTGCAACTTTGTGAGGAAGCGGTTGCCAATTGACATCAATTTGCCGACAGTTGGAAGCAAAACAAAGTTGCTAGAACTTATGACTGATTTACTATGTATTACGTAAACGAAATCCCAGATTTCAGCCCATTAATCATAATAAATGAATTAAAATCAATGTTATAGATATAAAACCGATTTCTAAACTGTTATTTGTTATAAAGCTTGACATTTACCACTATTATTATTGTATTGTTGTTATATCGTTATCCGCAGTCGCTAACAGGGTAGGCAGTGATTATTGTTTATTGTTTTGATTGTTGTAAATCACGTGTAAAAGCACGAATGAACAGAGGATAATTCAACTGTAATTTACGCAAAGTTATTTCCAATGCAGTAATTCCTGTTATGATTTTAAAATAATTATTTCTATGATTTTGCTCTTAAATTATTATAATATTGAATGTGATTCATTTCTGTGTTTATTCATAACACTGTACACGTTTATTCAGAGGTGCACGTGCTACGTTATTATTATTATTAATGATAATATGTCAGCACGCCAGATTTCTAACCGGGTCGGTTTCTTATATTTCCTACATCATTAATTACCAAGTTCTTTGTAATTTTAGAAACATGCCATAACATTACGCACGTATGTATCTCCCCGAAGGGGTAGGCAGATGAGTGTAGTACATCCCCATGATTCACTTGTTGCGTTACATGTCGCACCTTGCAATAGGGGGTGAGCCTATTGCCATACACTGGGCATAAGTCCAGAATACGTGCGAATATAAACTATAAAAATCCATATGTCAATTGAAGTCAAGATTTAAATCGCAATATTTTTAAATTTATTGGCGGGTTTAATTTTTTTTTTGTTGTAAATCTGTAGCCTAGTCTAGTTTGTTCGTAGAGTCGTCACGTGGAAAGAGTTTAAGTTATGAGTCATGATTCACTAGAGACAGATTTATAGAAGTTTATAAATGTATCACGACTGACAACAACAACTGAATGGCGTTGAACAACATATGTATAAAACCCAGTTAAAATAATAGATATGTGAGCCCAAAATCAAATTGTAATTGTAATTAATTAGTAAATGTAAATATTTTTATTTAATATAACATACATACATATCAGTTTACTTAGTAAAAGTAATATATTGTTATACCTAATTATCATTCATCCGTGGATTCTAGGTGCAACTTATGGCGACTGGAAAACGTGACGTAAAAATCCAAAATAATGGATAATTGGAAGATTGGAATATACTTATTATTATTATTATTTTGTTCCCATTGGAATTTGGGTCGCAATTGTGTGCCCCAAATTTATTACATAAATACTTGACCGCCTGATTGACGTCTTCTATATACCTACATATAATTATATACATATAAATGGGAAGGAGAGGGCGAGGCAGAGATGGATATAGATAATTCCATACTTAATACTAAATTCTATATATTATTATGTTTGAAGAATCCGCAGTCTATAAATAATATATTGTGCACATCACTATACCTCGGTACGTGCCATCTTAAAATAAATTTGGACTCTTAATCTATTCACTAGTTCAAGTCTAGACTATCGCTCGCTACTACAAGATAATTATCAACGCGATATTTGTTTTCAAATGTGGAACGTCTTTATGTATTTTGTCGGTTTTAGATTTAGAGCTAGCTTTTTTTTTCCTAAATATTTCTATGCATTTCTTTGTTTTTGCCGCTTAGAGCCAACGTACTTTTTTTAAATATAGAACGTTTTTACTATGCTTAAATGCTATGCTGTTTGTGTAATTAAGAGTCAACATACAATTTCTAATAGTGTATGTAATTTCTTGATTTTTATAATAATTGAGCGCCGCTAACATTCTTTTTTGAATAGGGTACGTTATTATACACTTTCTTGTTTTTAAAACTATGAGCCAACATATTTTTTAAAATAGGGAACATCATCATCATTATTATCAGCCTACTCTCGACCACCGCTGGACATAGGCCTCTGCAATGGAACGCCACTGAGCTCGATCTTCTGCTCTATGCATCCAACCACTGCCAGCAAAAGTAGGGAACAACTCCATAGATTTATTGTTTTACAGTTGAGGTATAAGAGCCCGTGTTTAAAATAGAAAAAAAATGTGTCGTGACCTGACTGAATATGAGAACTGAATATGAGAAATTATGCTTCAATTTATCATTATCAATTCATCATCAATCAATATTAAAGCTTGTTAAACCAGAGTTGAAAACAGGGAAGAAGAGAAATCAGGAGAAATAAAGTTCCGCGAACCCAAAACTGTTATTCAACGTCATTAAGCCTACCACAGATAAACTATCGGTGCATTTGTTTTGTTTGGCTTTTATTCATTCACACGACGTTGTCATTATGCTAAATATATATATAAATATATATATATCACGTGTATATATATATATCACGTGTATATATATATACACATATATATACACGT
>DWMG01003066.1:0-12365 GCA_018244855.1 Elbella merops
CCCGGCGATTGGGGAGAGACCCGCTCTTCCGCGGGGGGATGTTAAGGGGGTGTAAAAAAAAAAAAATAAAAAAAAAAAAAGTTTTACCGCGATGTGAACATGGAATGTATTTTAATCACGTCGCATATTGTCCGGTGTGAAAAAATTAACAATTCAGGATCGCTGCGAGTCGGTTCTTTCTCAATAATTGCGTTATTCCCATAATTGTGTAATTCTCAGACGGAGTTATGACACTATAATTGTGAGTTGGTATTTAAATTATACGCGACATAAACGGTTGTAATAGGAAACGATTACTTTGAGTACGCCTTATAATTATAAATGAGATGAGTTATAAACACCTTATAATTGTAAATAAGAATGATAAAAGGATCTTTGATCATAATATAATTGTTTATACGTACCTACTAAATGTAGACAAAGGAGTCTAGTACACTCCTCTGTTTACTCCTCGGGGATTACAGGCGTGATGTTGCGTTACGTTAAATAATACATAAATTGATACAATGCACATAATATTTTGAAATTAACTTTATCTGACGTTTGAGAAATCAATAAAATACCTACACAGTTTTAAATTTAATATTACGCATTGAAATATTATGGTAGTGATAATTAAGTTTCAGTCTCCCCCTGGAGTGCCCTGGGCTTCGAATCTCCGTTGCGTACGTCTCACTTTACAATGATAATAGCCTTTTTCATTTTAAGACACATATGTATGTAGGTATTGTAAGCGAATTCTGTTTTAAGATTTACTTGCCATATATTTCAGATATTTTGCTTGCTGGGACAGAAAACGAAAACCGCAACAGGAAACCTGCACACCCGACAGTTTTCCACTAAGCCCTGGAAAATGTGCGAAGTCTGATAGTCTGTATTTAACCAACGTGTTAAATTTTTAATTTACTCATATGGTAGTCACAAGAGAGCCACCGTTCGTAAAGGTGGAACAGTTAATGGAGTTATAATTAAGAATAAGTTATTAAACGAGTGATTGCAAGCGCGACTGTTGATCGAGAGGTCCCGGGTTTGATGTCCGCGTCAAGTTTTTACTCAGAATTCCAATTGTTACTCGGAGCTTGGATTGGTGGATTTGCGGATTAGAATATAACAGGTCAATCGATGCAGTGTACTACACTTTTATCCCTTCGGGGAATATAGGCGTGAGAGTAAATACAAAGAATTTAAAATATGGACAATAGATAGACAATAGAAATCTGTCAGTCTATGTGTCTTTAAACTGAAATAAGTTTTGACAGAACAATTTAACTTCAACACGACAATTCTGACACAATACACTTAAACAACGGCTCAGAATTCCAGTTTCTAGATATAAAAATGTATCAGTAATTCAATAAAGTTCCGCAAATGGACTACGGAATTAACTTTTAACGAAACAACCAACAGAGGTCACGTCGAACTGGTTAGCCGCAGGCCACAATCAACTTGTGTCACCGTTCGGACCCGCTATAAGCCGAATGAGACAAACATATATGACCACGACGCGGTAGAAGAGGACAGAATCCCCCGAGACAATCCCAGTAAATTGCTCATGATTGGATAATTATTTTATTGATACAGCTAAATACCATTGAAAGGAAGGAGCATTGGAGGGACGAATTGTGGTAATGACGTAATTTATTAACTAATTTGTGTTTGTATGACGGAATGATGAGATACAATTATAAGGGATAGGCAAATCGTACTGGCTTTTGAAAATTATGATTTATTATTTTATTTGAGAGGGGGGGTAGAGGGTAGTGAAGCTTGCCGCGCTGGTAGAGCGTCCGTCAGGTCTGACTAAAAATTAAACTTTAAAATTAACCCGATTTCATTCATGTATATTATTATATGATATTTTGTTAACAATAAGTGTATTGATTTTATAGGTATTTATTCTATGAAACATGAACATTACGCTTATATCTCCTCGTAGAGGTAGGCACAGTGACCTAGTACAATTTCACGTGCCATCAGATGCTCTTTAAGACTTCGAGCGCCTGTAGGAGTTTCGAGTTATAAAAACTCAATGGTATTAATCCTCACAATTAAGTTCAGCAACCGCAGCTTAAGGTAAATTTTTAATACGTCGTAGGCATACCGAGGTTTTCAATTGCCCCTGACGATAAAGAAATCAACTCAACATCAAATTACTCATATCTATGTATCTTTGTATATACTGCTTATTATAATTTGTATATCAATACTGTTGAAAAATATTAAAAAAATATTAAAAAATGATACTCAAATTAGCAGAACGGAAGTGGCACGTCTGTACGAGCACGTGTTTAATCTATGGTTCATTAAATCACCCCTAGGCCTGTCAGCGTCCGACACAAACAAACAAATATTGTCAGCGATTAGCTATATTAGTACCTACGTCATAATAATGTACGATGATTTCAGCGTAGCTTTCTATATCTAAGGTTTATAATACTCTATTGTACCTATGCTGGTTCTAAAACTTGTGTTTTACTTACAGTATGAACTTTAGTAACAAGAAAGAAATGTAATTTTTTTTCTTCTTACTTAAATTTAAAACAAAAAATAATATATAAGTTGTCCCATATCCGTATTACGTTTCATTACCTAATTATAAAAGTTAGTGTAACTGTTATTAATGAATACATCGTCAAATTATTTGTCATCTATCCCAATAATATTACCTAAACAAAATTATATACATATGTATGTATTGCCCATATCAATTAAAAATTAGCTGCGGATCTAGATGAGACAATCTTTTTAATCAGTAGTCTTTAAATATAGTGTATAGAATGCATTGTTTATCGTATTACTGTAAAATTAACATTAATTTATATTTAGTATATGTCAGTACCTGTTCTAGTTTTTACGTTCTGCAGGTGACGGCACTCGTGTAACATGAAGAACAATAAAATTGCGATAACCAGGGACTTAATGCAGTCCTACGTAAGCAATGAGCATTATTACAGCAAATGGAAATTTTCAAAATGCATTCCATTGAGTATTTAATGTTTTTGTTATAGTTGCCTTCCGCGTAAGAAGTCCCTAAATACAAATCGACCAATGTAATATTACTTTGAAATTCCAATTAGCTAATGGAGAAATTGTTATTGATTCCAGTAAAATTGGAATAAAATAGTAATAAATTGTACAGATGTGTTGTATGCTTCCAGACTGTAGGTTGAAAACGATTTTATTTTTATATCTTTTGTATATATGTATGTGTATACACATACGTACACAAATAGTTTGCGATGTTACTCAATACTTCTATTGTAGCCTTAAAAAGATGTAAACGTACCTGACTACATAATTACTAATTTGTATATTATGTCATTAAAATAAGTATTCATCATCATAAGGATTGAAGTGGCTTTTAAAACAATGATATATATTATCGTGTTATTGTCGTTATTTCAATAGTTCTGTTATTTAAAAAATACACTCTTGCACATTACTGAGATTTTTTCCCACTATTTCTGTAAGTTTTTGGTGGAACTGTTGGAAATCTTTTTCTTGATAACTTTGTGAAACGAAGCAAGTTTGCGTCGGTGGTCTGGCAGCTGCCAACGCGATTGCTGATCGAGAAGTCTTCGGTTAAAGTGAGAAAAAATACCCCACTAGTTCTACACTTTGCACGGTGTATTTTTTTAAGTCACAGAACTGGTGTAAAGGAACTGTTAAAGTAGTTCTATCAAAATAACTGCTGGGAATAAGGCTAAAGTTTTCGCTATCGACAACATTTAGAATTAATCCTTAAACTTTCTTATGAGTAATGTAACTCTTTTAGCACAGCACATAATATTCGTCGGCACATCACTTACATCTCTCCGTCGCTTTGTACTGATATGTACATAGTATATGTGTATGCACGTGTTTACTGATATTCAGAGGCTAATATTCTCAAATGTATAGGCACTAGTGGTATCTTATCACGCGGTTGCCGAGCGCACAGGCTTATCACTATTTGCGCTGACGCACTCGCCATTAAGCCGACCACTTCAACTTGATCCGTCAGTCGCGCGTCGGTTCGATTATGTTATACCCACGGATATTTAAAATTATATGCACTGGTATTGACAACTTTATGTTATATTATACGTTGTTAATATGCTTGTGTGATGTTTCGGTTTGAATGTCATACGTACGTAAGTAATCATACGTACCTACTTTCCTGTTATTTTAGATTATCAAATGTGCACAGAGACGGCCTCGAGATTTGTTGCCAATTTTCGGAGAGAAATTAGTTCCTTTCTGAAACCTACATACTTAACAAAGCCTTGCCTGGATCCAATGTTTCTTTCTCAAGTTGTTCCGGAGGTTGTAATTAATTTGAATTGTAGAAAGAATTTCTTAACGACTTCTTTCCATGAACTAACAGCGCCAGCAAGATGCAGAATACAATGAAATATTGATTTTCCTTTACACTGTTGCTGGCTAGCGATTGAAGTTGAGAATTCTAAGCTATTAGACCTAGAACTGAGATACTTTTCATCAGTGCATTATTACGGCGTGGTTTCATTTACATCCATTAAGTCCTCGGGATTGCTGCACACATAAATTTATTAGAGCACATGCTCTTTGCAGCGCTGTGGTAATAGATAAAATTGTTCTCAAGGCATGTGAAGTATGCCAACTTGCATTTGGAACCGCGTGGCAGACAGTGACCTTAATCCTCTCATTTTGAGAGGAGACGAGAGGAGAGAGTAGGTGGAACAATAAAAGGTTTGATAATGATAAAAGATGATGGCACTGTAAGTGTGAAAAGTGAGGTCTCATCTGAAGCTGCGTTACTCAATTGCGTCCTTGGCTCTGTAGTGATTCTTGGAATAAAGTTCCCCGCTGATGAGGAGTTTGTCCATGTTTGCGTGTATTTAAGGTTTAAAAACGTAAACATTCCAGCTACAATATGTCGTTGACAAAAATAACGTTTAATTAAAGGAAATGCCATATATTTCCTAATTACCACTAACTCGTGAGCAAGTTACTGTGTGCTGCTTTCAAATGAACTATTTAGCTCTCGTAAGGAATTTGATTAGCAAGTACGATAAGGATCTCATACTTTAACGAGCATTGCACAAATAGAATTGCCAAGGTCATTTCTATTAAAGAACACACTGTTGTAAGTCTCAATGCTGTCTAGAAATAGGCACTGCTCAGCTTTGTCCGACTTTATATCATATTAGTAGAATTAAAATAGATTGTAAAATTCAGACGTAATCTCAGCATACTGTGTGGTTAATAGTCATAAAACTGTGTCCCCTATTTTGCTATAAAATTATAATCGCTAATAAAAATAACAGAAATCATAAAACTCTGTACAGAGAACTCTACGTGCTTTAATTCAGACGTGTTGTGAATGTATCGAATGAGAGCAAAATGAAATCTGGGTAAAATAAAAAATATATTACGGGGCTCCAATTATACTGGTGCTCAGTAGCAAAATGTTTGTAGAAGTGAGCGAGGTATATTTCCATTTAGTCACGCCGGTGGCCACGGGTACATGTTTTGAAACGCGGAATGCACGCAGATTTAATAACACCGATCGTGTGGCCACAAACAATGGAGCGGTTTATAAATATAGCGCGGTCGAACTGAAGGTGAGCCGGGTTACGTGAGGTACGCTGACGAGCAACAGGCAATTGATCGTATGATCGACCTTTTGGCTGTTGCAGACGCCACTGGCCATGCACGGGCCGTGTAGGTACACGGTTACAACAAGTAAATAGGCTAAGGTGTGCACAAGTTGCCTAAATAAAATTAAATATATTAAATAATATTTTCCAATCAAACACTCAACTGTTTGTTTTGCACAGTGTTCTTAAGCATCGTACAAGACTATGAGTTGTCTTTTAGCTAGTTCCACCGGGGTTTTTGAATAAGAAACACAAATCGTCTGAAATATATCAAATCCCTAGCGATAACCCTGATAAATATCATCGTCATCATCGACCTATTATAATTCCACTGTTGGAATATGGGTCTCCTCTCATATTGACAGGGTTAAGGCAATAGTCTGCCACGCTGGCCAAGTGTTGGCAGACTTCACACACTTTTTTTATAATTTCTGAGATGTGTAGGTTTCCTCACGATGTTGTCCTTCACCGTTAGCAAGTGATATTTAAATTTAAAACGCACTTTTCTAAAGAGGTGTGCGCCATGGATTTGAACCCAGGACCTCATTTAATTAATTAACAATTATATATCAATTTGATTTCCAGTTGAAGTGCATTTTAAGAATCCAACTTAGTAGGATTTTTTCATGGAATTTGTTATCTTTCATATGAATAACAATAGAATGCCTTAAGTCATTAGGCATATATATATGTATGTATATATATGTATATGTGTATATATATGTATATATATGTATATGTGGACTATCCATGGATGTTAGCGCTTAAGGACATCATCATAAAATTTAACAGGAGCAGTAGAGAGAAGTCACTAGAAATCAAAAATACAACATAAAGATATGAGACTACTATCTTTAATATTGTATCTTCCTCGAGTTGGTTGAATCTACGTTTATACCACTAATTAACGCGAAAATAAAAAAACTACGACATATCGTATCACGCTTTTAAAACCTTTCAAATGTTTTCAGTTGGTAATTCAGTACTACGAAACCTCGAAATTTCCTCGAGGGCGGAACGATCGCGTTACAACCCGAACAAATTCTATTTGAATAATAAAGGGTTGCGATTAAGCCATTGTGTGCCCTATTACCAGAGTCATAAGCTTTATTTTCGCTAGCACCCATCACGAAACAGAAAGTGGGAACTAAATTTTCTTTGTGGTGCAAATTATAATTTTCGGAATGTTTTTGGGAGATTTTCGAGCACAATATGCACGTTTTGGATAAACTACGCAACGCTTTCGGATTTCACGAAACTTTCTGAACTGGTTAGGTAGATAGAATGAGATAATGAATAAGATAACAGTAAAACAACGCTTTCTAGTCATCAGTAAATTGTTATCATCATCATCATCAATCATCATCGTCGTCGACAACCTTTTTAACGTTCCACGTAACGCTCTAGCGTTGGTCTACCAACGTCTCCTATAAAAATGAAAAAGGATAAATCCGATTAAGCAGTCAAGGCTGCCTTGGTGTACCTAGAGTCAAGAGTATCTTTTGTCATATCAACGGATCTTGTAAGCTATTTGCATTTGGCTTAACAACTGTGAGAAAACTGAACGAGTACAAGATGTTTACTTCATCTGAATTTGGTATATTAACTGTTTTATATCTGTCTTTTAATACATGCGTGAGAATCCATGAATACCGTAGATGATATATGTACCGGGCTTAACTCACATAAGTTTTCCGGGATAGTCCGACTAGTTTCGGACCTGTACGAGATCTTTCCTCATGAGCTCCCGCTGTTTGCAGCGAGGTCGACGACTGACGTCAATAATCCAGACTGATGAAGATTAGTGTAAAATACTCTTGTTGAGGATATAATTATGTGTGTGTGTGTGTGTGTATATGTGTGTGTATATGTGTGTACTCGTATGTGATGACATAACTGAAATTTAATTCGTAGCATGGCTTCTACGGCACAAAATTCTCAGCATCATCATCAACCCTTTATCGCTTCACTGCTAGAAACGGGTTTGCTCTCATAATGAGAAGGGTTAAGGCTATAGTCTTCCACGCTAGCCCAACGCAAGTTGGAAGACATTACAAGTTGTAGAGAATATTATGAAGTACTCCAAGTTGTACAGGTGTTCACGATGTTTTCCCTCGCTGTTACATCACATACTTACCTAACCGAATATATCCAATGTTGTTTAAATCGACAGTTTTTTTTATTTTATCACAGACCCATAGGGGTTATGATAGCCTGCTAGTAGTATTTATTAAACTACTCGTATATTTATACATGTATCTACATGTAATTCAAGGAAATCTGTCAGTGAATTGTTAGTCCCGACCTGAGCAACCTTCCGAAAAAATTGCCCTTCGTAAAAAATCAAGGCGAAACATATTTGTGAAAGACTATTTTCTGTATAAAAGGGAATATTTTCTGTACTGTGACCATAATTTATGGTAGCTATCGGACACGTGATCCATTGGTGGTTGTCAGAAGTAACTTATTCGTAATAATTAATTTGAGTAAATACAATGTAGTCTTTCTGATTTAGAGGTTTCCTGGGAGACCTATAAAACGGGAATGGAGAATTAACGACCTGGAATGAACTTTTATAAAGTGTTATAAGGAAGTTTAGTTTTAATTCTTTTGTACATGTCGGAAACATTTTTGTAAACTCGACTATGCATCACATTTTTACCTTCATATCCAATTGAATGAAAATAATTAAGCCGTTGCGTCGATTAGTTAAACGTTAATTATTTATTATGTTATTGGTAAATATCGTAGCATAGCATCACGCCTGCATTTTCTTGATTCTCCAGGCGAGGGTAGTATGCTCCCACGAAATATAATTATTAAAAGCGATGCATAATATACAAATACATAAGATAAATACACAGAAATAAACTCATTAACTCTCAATGTTATTTCAATATAACAAATTAAAAAGCTTCAATTACCCAGACAAACAGTGACTCATTAAGCAGAAACAAATATCACATTATCGCGAATAAAAATCCGGACGTCATCACGCCATTGTTTCTTTTCAACAACGTGAAAAAATGTCTCGTACAAAACTCCTGGTCCCTACGCACACATATAAGCCCCCAACTTTTTACCCAAATGACGAAGATCAGTCAACTATTCCGTCCTGTCCGTCCACGTTCAAGATACCTTTATTGTCCACGATTTTTTAGACCGCGATGTTGTTTTTTTATGATTCATTTGAGAAGAGATTAAACTTCCTAATTTTAGCCCCAAGGTTCATAACAAAGTATGTACAGCGGAAATCCGAATGAAATTTTAATCAAGTTACCTAAAAAATGTCATCATCATCGACTTTGCCAGTGTTTGTCAACTACAGATTTTGTGTTAGAATGAGAAGAGTTAAAACCATAGTATATAGATCGACCACCAGAAAAAAGTTGTCTGTGTGAAACTGTTCGCGTTATTTCATTGTGGTTCCCCGATCTTCATTAACAAGTCCTATTTAAAGCTTCGTGTTAAGAATTAAAAAGTATTTCTCGTTTTGGGACGATGGTGCTTAGTTAAAATAATTGAATTACCCAAAAATTTCATCCCTAAAAATTTTTTGCACGGATTACCACTACAGAAAAGTTGTCATGCTTTGGATTGTATTTTAATTTTCAAAATCCTTTCAGGTTGATTTCAAATACTATAGCATGGTGCGAATTTACTTTTATGTTATTATATAATAAACACTTAAATACATTTGTTTAATATTAAAATCTTAAAAGTATTAAACGTTACGTTATGTTACGTTAACTAATCAGAAAAAGTACCAACTACGACTTATTTGACATGTTGTATTTAAATGTAAGCAGATCGTATACACGTTTGTTTAGTTAGACCTCATTGTATCAATATAATATCATAATAATAATCCACAGATAGCTTGTCATTGGATTATCAAGTATAATATTGTAGAATCTACATATGTATGTACGTCTAGATCTGATCTGATTCTCAGATGTTTTATTTCAAACGATATAAGCTTAAACATAACGGCTTTTCCTTCCGAAGATACAGGTTTGACTCAACGAACGAGGCAGTCGACTTGATATTTAAGAATCTTATAGAGGCTTGGCTACAGCAAACAGACACAGACATATAAAAACAAATATAGATCCAAACAACGACAAAATTAATATGTGATATAATACACAAGGCATAACATGTACATCATAAAATTTTGAAACAGAGAAAGAAGAAATAAAATATATTAATGTTAAAACAATGTGTGTTCAAGTCTATTGTTATAGTAAAACAATGAAAGAGGGGCTCAATTCATTATTTGCCATCACCTCAACATCGTCCTATACATTATTACTATTTTTAATATATCGACATGCCAGGTGCTTAATTGAGTAGGGAGAGGACACCGAGTGAAGCCAAATATTTCTTTCATTAGAGACCAAATCTCCACACCAGCATCCATCAACTGCATTGTATATTTTTTTGTCATTTTTTCATCTGCCATTCCTCCTACTTGCAAGAACCGTCGTCCCAAATAGATGACACTAGATTGTTACAGAAGTAAGTGATTTCGTAATACACAAAGGACAGTTAATTCTGTACACGACACTAATTGACGTACACGAAGATGTATGGAACACAACCAATATGTATGTACGTACGCTTATAAACGGCAACGATCCAGTTGAAATTGATCACAGGTGCGCTGTCAGTGTCGGAGGTTTAGATGAAAAGCCTGGCGATCCAATGGGAGAACTCGATAAATCAGAACTGGAAATGCTTATAGACGTTTTAATGAAAATAACGAGAACTCTAGATGGTAGGGTCGGTCGGAAATACAATATATTTATAGCGCGTGTACTACGAATGAATTGAAACTGATTTTGTAGTTTGATTGTGTAAAAAATGTATTTTGATCATACTGTTACTCTATTTTTACCTTCCGCTAACCATTACAGTTTTATAGAGCATATAAAAAAATAACACAGTAGGAGTTACATTTAATTACAATTACATTATTGTTTCTAATACTTCTTTAAGGAGAAAGGTAGAGACAGAGAGAAATAACAAAGAACTTCTTAAATCGGTTACGTAATATTGATATATTGTGATACATTGCTTGGATATTCTTTTAAAAGAAAATATATACCTCCCTGTACCAGATGAAAGAGCAATAAAACTCAAATTAGAAATTAATATTCAATAGTTCCCGATAAAACGCGATGAACATTAAAACGGGAGCGATGCTAATCTGGTTGATTAATGAATTTGCTATTAAAACCAGCATCTGTTTTTGATCGACAGCAATCATTAATCTAAAACAAATTAAATTGTATCCATCTGTGATTTTCAAACGTATCGAGCTATTTTGTCATGTCCGCGTTGCAACTCTATTGTTACATTGTCATTGTATAACATGTTACTACGAGTAATACAATTTGGTATGTGAATACTATATATATCATTGTATATAATATATCGGATGGTACACACGAGGGAAGTATTTGAGGGAGAGTTCTGACTGATAACTGGTAATAAAGTATATGGGCGCTTAGGAGTAGTGCTGGTTCCATAAGTAATATACAGTGGTAATTGTCGAATCTGTGTCGCCGCGGAAAAATTACTTCCCCAACACAGATAGGATCTCAGAAGAGGTGACTAAACCCAGCCCTGGCAGGTCGTGGTATGGTATGGCGAATCTTGATGGTGAAAGTTGGGTATGACATTAACCAAATGAATGTAGTGTGTTCAATAGAAAAGAGAGCATTGAAATATATATGTGATGAATATAATACGAGTATGTAGCTGACAAAATTACTAATAAGGCGATCAGAGAACGATGTGCTGATTCAGATCAAGAAGAGGTGACTGATTCAGGCGCGTAAGAAAAATCAACGTCACTAGATTAACCAGTGTGAATGATTGTCATAAAAAAACATACGCTTAGCGTACGAACATCGGTCAAGTCAGAGACGTCCTAAAAGAACATTAGGTCGAAAGTATGTTTAATATACAAACATAAAAGGCAGTTATGATGAGTATAGAAGAGGCGAAAGAATTTAATTAAAATTAGTAACAGATAGATTACTTTAGAGTGTATCTAATGGTATGTTAAATAGATGTAGGTAACATTATCTATGTGTAGAATGCGCTACATAAAAATATTAACCATCATTATAATGATAGCGTTACGAAACCGATAAAGGGTATGGCTGTTAAAAAAACATTAAATTTTTGCACAAGTCCAGACCAAAGACCAATTACTGAAAGTTCCAAGGATGGGACGATACTGATTTCTTATTAAACTTTAAAAGAGTTTTGGTGTACTGAAAGTTTTTTTGATGGATGAAGTTGAAACCGTTATGTGCTCGATTTAATCATTAGTCCCTGGAGGGTCTCCTTTTACGAGTTATTTCTTACTCAAACAGACTACATTAGTTACAACTCGTTAAATTCATTTAGTTGAGCTGGTTTAATTACAAGTATATCTATATTTTTCGACTATGAGTTTCCTCATAATTTTTTTTCTCATAATAATGTACCCTTTGTTTCAACTTTCTTAAATTTAAATAATTTTTGCATGTATAGCCCTTTTGGACCAATGATTAAAAACATTAGTATTAGAGATATATTATACGGATTCGATTCCCGCTTAGGATTGGTATCTGTTTAATAACTGCTAGTGTGTAGGGGTGTAAGGGGTTCGAACCACCATCTCAAGAGCCCCAGCCAACCTCACCTGCACGTGGTGCACCCTGCTATAACAGACGAGGCTCTGGCGAC